>JXSR01S067496.1:0-18904 GCA_000969725.1 Ophiothrix spiculata | reverse complement strand
CGACATCAAAATATTTGACCCCACACTCCAATGCACTCATAACTATTTCATTGTCATTAAAGTGTCCCAAGTATTTTTGGCCAAGATTGTAGGTCCCCTAGATGACAAACACTTGACAGGTTATTGATCTGACAGAAATATGTCAAGATTCAACACACAGTGGAGTGTAGTAATAATTGCTGAATCTTGTTCATGAACATTTTACTTATGAATTGAGTCAGAAAGAGGTTTTTATTTAGCAGCTTAGGTAATTGACATTTTTAATGTGAGGATATCAACCTTGCTTGTTGCTGCTGTATAAGCAGATTGTAATTAAAGGGACACCAACTATATACTTGCATTTGATATATACCCAACAAGGGGATTTGTTTCTGTACTTTTTTGTCTTTGTGAAAAGGAAAGAGTAGAAACATACAAAGAATTTACTCGGAATTGAAATTATAAAATATGTGTATGTCAGTTTTGGTGGATGGAGTCTGCCTTAGATTTGATTTCTGAAAGTGGTTTCATAATAGAATATCAATATTTTTTACTGTCATTTGAAGATAAACGACCATGTGACTCAGCTTTCTCATTCTTTGAACTTTTAAATCAGGAAACTGAACAGAATCCATTAATTCCTTGATTTCAGTTCCACCCACAGTGCTGTCCGTTCTCTTTTCCTCTCAAGGTTGGATTATTGAAGTGCTCTCCTCAATGGCATCTCCCAGAACAATTTGACTCGTCTTCAGAGGATCCAAAACCGATACATATGCTCGGCTCATTCTCAAGAAACCAGAGTGCACTCATTCCTCTCCTCTCCTAAAGGAGCTCCATTGGCTTTCTGTTGGCCAGCGCATCCAATTCCGCACCCTTGTCTATGTATACCTTTAAATCCCTGAATAGCCTCTCTCCGCAATACATTTAATCCCTCCTCCACATTCACAAGCTGCCTGGTTACTCCAATTGGTCCTCTACATCCATCTGCCTTAGCCCTCAAAGGACCCGTACTCTGACTGGTGATACTTTTTTTTTCTACATCAGCCCCATGCCTATGGAATAAGCTCCCTACTGTGGTCAGAGGCTCAACTACTGTTGTCTCCTTCAAGAAGTCCATCAAAAGTCACCTTTTCCCCAATTAGTTGGTTGTGCCCACTTCCTTCCTTTTTCCTTCTCTTTCTCTTTCAGCGCTTTGTATCCTTTTGATTAAAAGGCGATTTACAAATGCCAGTGTATGTAACTAGTTAGTTTTATATTGAAAAGTGTACAAAGCGTGTGTGGCATAAGGGACGTGAAAATCCATAAATCTCATGGTCATTGTCTACAACTGATGCCCCAAACACTTTGTAAAGTCATATCTCAACAAGTTCACGATCATTACAACATGGTGGGGCTTATCAAAGCAAGCCGACAAGTTATTAATGGTATTTGGCAAGACATTTAATGTATATGATAGAACATTGCTAGCATTTGATACAATACATTATGGGATAGCAAACATTCAAGTTTAGCTGGGTTAAGTACGGACGCCATAGAACTTCAAAGTTTGTGAACTCACAAAGCATGGTTTATGATAAGAATTATCAAAAATGCTGAGATGTTACTGCAGTTTTATGGATCCTTAAATTATTAAACTTAAAAAACTGAACAATAAAGATTGATGCATTAAAGTTGTTTTATATGTAAATTCAGCAGTTGGAAGATTTTGTTAACAGGACTGTCTTAGATACATCAATAATTATTTTACGTCAAAACAAATTTTGCCTCGCACAGGGGTTACACGTGGAAAATAGATATTCTATATGCCTATTTTTTTACTAAAAATTAACTATGAAAAATGTGGGAATTCTTATATTTTTTGTCCACTTTGCTGTCTTCTTTTGCGCTGATGCTATGACAACAAGTGATGTATCAAAATATCCAGGAAAGAACAATGCTGCAGTTTGATTATTATTGTCATTCAAATCTCAACAATTAAAAAATTGGGCTTGGCATACATGGATGCTTTCTTTTTAGTTGATGTGTATTTGAATGTAGTCATGTCTGTCTCTAACACATTGAAGTATTCTTTGAAACCTTATCGGATGTAAAGTTATGGACTTCACAAAACACAGACATACAGGTTAACAAAACAATAGAGCAATGGGCCAAATGGGTAGAACATTCAAATATGTTACTATCAGTTTTGAAAAATTCATTTAACTCTAGAAGAAGACAACAGCTAATTCTTTCAGTCATGTCTGTCTCTGACAGATTGAAGTAGTCTTTGAAACCTTAACGGATGTAAGGTTATCGACTCGACCAAATCACTGAAATACAGGTTAACAAAACAATGTAGCAAAGGCCAAAGGGGTAGAACATAGAAATATGTTACTAGCAGTCTTAAAGAATTCATGTAAATGTAGAAGATGTAACAGTTAATACTCTCAGTCATGTCTGTCTCAAACACATTGAAGTAGTCTTTGAAACCTTATCGGATGTAAGGTTATTGACTCGACCAAATCACACAATACAGGTTAACAAAACAATGTAGCGAAGGCCAAACGGGTAGAACATAGAAATATGTTCATAGCAGTCTTGAAGAATATATTTGACTCAAGAAGAAGGAACAGCTAATACTTTCTGTCATGTCTGTCTCAGACACACTGAAGTAGTCCTTGAAACTGCATAGGATATAAACTAGGTTATCGACTCAAAGGGCTAAATGATAGGACAATTCTTGTGACTTACAAAAACAACTATAATTACCCAGTAACTCAAAATAAGTATTTCTGACATCCATTTTATTTTCCTTAATCATGATATTTCTATTACCACACATAAAAATTGCAACAAAATACAGCAGAAAGTAGCACACGTGACATAAGTACCACCTTTCAAGAAATCCCTGTTATTGAACCTAAGGTTATCAACTTGCAGAAATCACATGCATTCAGTGTAAGAAATATAACTGAGATGTTAAAGCAGTGTTCATAATGTTGGTTTGGACAGATGTGATAGCATTGATTAGGATTGACAAATATCATATGAAAATTCTGCATCGCTAGTGACATGTATTGGCCCAATATGAGAGAATCCATTCTACAATACTCTTCATCTTCATCTTCATATGGTAGAGTGCATCCCTCAGTAAGAGTATTTCTGCACTTTGTATATCAGCAAGAGTGGCAAACAAAAGTGCAAGTGTCCAGTGTGCTTTACAAATATATACAGTGCCATGTGCGAGTAAAAACTGCATCACCGTCTATGGAAGCTGGATGCTGGTGAGCCCATGCCGAAAAGCTTCAACGGATGAAAAAACCCTTTTCATTCTTGGCAATTTCTCTCCCAACAAGTAATACTTTTTCAAGTAATGAATATGTATAGAAGTAGTAAGCAACCTACCAATACCATTGCTGGTTTCAGAAAGTTCATGAATATAAATTAATAACATTTTCTTTTTTCCTTCTCTTTCTTTTTCATAATTTATCTGATGACATCTGCTGTGTTGCAGGTAAGTGTATATTGCTTGGATTGCTAATGGAGTCATTCTAAAAACAAATTGGTATTTGTTGTTACTACACCTCTTGAATATTTATAAGTTAATACAGTCTTTTTAATGGTCTAATAATGGAGACGCGCAAAAAAGTATTTTGGGCTACTTTCCCGCGTGTGCGTTAATGCTCAAGTACAGCCGCCCGAGTATGCGTTTACGTGTTGCGCCTGGTTGTTTTACACACACGCGGGGAAAGTAGTAAAAACTTCCGCATGGTACTACCGTATGGCTCAGGGCAAAGTATTGAATTTGTTGATTTTTGATTTATTTTCAAGTTATATTTTGATCTTTTTTGAGGTGTAGTAAAACAAATACAACATGGTTTATTTCAGAGAAGTATTGCAAAATACTGTCCCTCGTTGTTGGGTGATAGAGGAAGTCTCAATTATCCAACACCTAGGGGACAGTATTTTGCGATACTTCCCCTCAAACCATGTTGTATTTGTGTACTATTTGTGTACGTTATTCCACCTATCAATCAATCAATTCAATTGACATGGCTGATGAACATATTGGCACAAATTTTGAGATACAACTTTAATCCACATTTTGCATTCTCTTTTCTGTCACCCACACTCAAAATCAGATGTAGGATGAATTTGCGATTTTGAACATTGAAGTATGCCTCCTGTTCCTTTATTTCCTGTTTCATTGTTTTATGAACACATTTGTCCTCAGTATTTGTTTGACTTACTTGTATTCTTATTTGAAAATCAGTATTTTTTACAATGAATTTTGCAAGAAAGTGCCACACAAAAATCAACTTACAAAGAACCTACAATCTGGATTTTTTTTAAAATACCAACTCTTTCCATGTTTTTCACATCTTGAACACTGTTTTGGACAAATAATTTCTAGAAATGAAGGGAGAGTCACATTATATGGCAACTAAACACAGCAACTATGTACATCAAAGTATTCACCTGTCTACTAAAGACTGAGTGAAATGACTTCATAAACACTCAGACATTGAGGCCTTTACTTGACAGTAAACCTGGACTAAAATTAGATGACGACACATTTAACATTAAAATATTCCATCTATAATGGAATGTGCATTGATACAAAAACGTTTTGAGACAGTTTGCTGATTCATGTTAAAAGCATTTTGAGTGAAACAATGTTTTGCATTGTGCATAAATTGAAAAGAAAATGGATTTTTGATTAAAGTTTCCCCTCAAGTTAAATGCATAAATGGTTTATTTCAAGAAGAGAAAATATTTTCTTTCATGCATGCAGCTTGTGTATAAATGTTTCTATATTGAGGTAAAGCATTTATGCTTGAGTACAGGTATTCTAGTAGTTTGTACATACGATGTCATGGTTTTATGTTGAGGTGTGTAGATGAAGTACCCCATTGAACTATAAATGGAAGCATAAAAAGGGAGAAGAAAGAAGAAGTAAAAAAGATGGGATGTGGAAAATAGCACCAGATTCTTTTGAAATAAGAGTTAAGACTCAAAATGCAATTAAAAAAATCCTGTTTTTCAGTGGCTTCGCTTAAATGTTGAATCACTAGTCAAAGTTTTTGTATACTCTAGAGTATCTAGTCTCTATGTACACCACACCAAAAATTGTTATATTCTAACATGCGTAAGTGGGCAAAACCTTGCAGTTGTCAAAATTAGAGGACAGAACATCTGGTTGCAAATTTCCTTATTTGACTATATTTTTTCAGCTGCCATAACATACCAGCTATACCAGCAGTGTTGTTGTATACCCTAAGTGCACTTAGGTCATGAAATACCTTTGCTAGCCCCGATGTGTCCCAATCATCAATCAGTGCCGACGAAAAGACAGAGTTCCTCTCCATAGTCAGACCCACTTTAATCCATTCAAATACCCAAGTTCAAGGAGAAACAGATGCGTAGCTCAATGGAGGTCAGCCTCATAACCTGGTTTTATGTGTGATTGATGTTAAGTACTTTGTGTTCTACAACTTAAACATTGACAACTCATTCCAATAGACTTATCTCATTGCATAATGATATTTGAATAAAATTAGACATATTTGTGCTCATATGAATGCATAATTATAACTCTGGTGATGAAAATTGGGATATTTTCTGAAAAGAATTAAATAAGCAAAGTTGTTCCTTTTGTCTGCACTCAACATTTGCACAGAGGTTTTAATAAGTCCCATTATTGCTTATTTTATTCTAAGGTGTAAGCATATTTAATCAGCTTCACCTTCGCCTTGTTTAAGTTTTCCCCCAAGGAAACCCAACTTGGTACCACCAAGTTAGCTAAATGAAGCTTATTGTCAACAGGGCTCAACAATGGTTTTTAAATTCAGTTTTGAATGCAGGAGGAAGAATGGAGTACCTGGAGAAAAACCTGCGGAAGCGAGCATGGACTGAAAACCAAATGCATATTAAGCGCCAGGCGCAGGACTCGAACCCAATACCTTATTGGTGCAAGGCGAGGGAACTACCCTGCGCAAATCTGCCCCCCCCCCTCCTGCGCCAACTGGTGATGACATAGCCAGTTTTTGATCAATCATCATTTTATTGTGTTTTCATAATTGCAATTAGTTACCTTTTAAGTGATGGAACAGAAAATACACGGAGCTGATTTCTTCCTCCTTTTTCGCTCTATATTTTTTATTATTCTCTAATCATAGTAATGAAATGAATTCAGATAATTTGATGTACATTCAAATTTATTCTGCAGTAAACTTCAAATGTAAGTTAAGGTTAAGTGGAAACTAATGAAGGGAAATCTACTCTTGGATTGAGACTTATAAGTCTGGCTTCTGGTCAGGCTCTGTGTCCTTATCTCCATTTCTTTTTGCCCTTAGACACTTACATACTTTCTAAAGTACGTGTTATATTTATCTCTATGGTGACAAGATTGAAATGGAGTCTTTGGATATCTGCTAATTGTCATAAGCCTCAAATGTAGGTCGAAGTCAAGATCAAGGTGAGAAAGAGGAATTTCTAATTTGTATTGATAATTGCGGCTTCAGGGTAGGGCTTATTGGGTCAGAGTGCATTTTTATATGCCGCCCTGCTGTCTACTGTAGATATGAGAATCTTCATATTCAGTACCATAAATGATGTCATAGGACTTTGGGTTCACTGTCTGATAACTGCACAAAGCTTTAAAATCCAGGTTAAGGTCTAGTCCAAACTGGCGAAGGAGGAGTGAAGTACTGTGGTCAAGTTGCTATACTTATTTCTGTTTCTCTTTGCCTTCGGATATTTACTTGCTGTGTACAGTATGTATTCTCCAGCATATTGCTTAATAGTATGATCCGTGATGACAGTTATAGTTAAGTTCACATTCGTGTATCAGGCAAAATTTGTATGTAATTCTTAGGACCTTTTGAATAACACACATACACCCCCCCTCCCCCCCCCCCCCCCCCATAAAAAAAATAACATATACCAATTGTAAATAGAACAAATATAAAAACAATCAAAGTAAACGAGCAATTCATATGCAGAATTGTGCATTCAAATATACCGCAAAGAAGCAAATTAAAAAAAGAGAGATTATATTAACCTTAAATGAGACTGCATTCACCTTAAGGAACCTCATTTCAGATTACACACTCACACTTTATCAAACTTGTAATAAAATTGATGATGTCATATGGACTTGGCATATTTATAGGTAGAAAGGATTATGTATGGTTTTTATATGAGGCGACAACAAGCCACCTGCACCTGGGACATTTTATTGCATTCAAATTAAATAACTGATAAGAACACTGTGAAAATATTTATAGCAGAGGCTTGAGTTTACAATTGCAGCTCTGGGCATGCCGTCTTTATGACGCTCACTGTCAGTATGTCCATTTTTAGGGTGTAATATATATGGGCCTTTTTCAATATATTCAGCTGATTATCATGCTAAACCTTATTTACACCAAGAAAAGAGATGGCTCTTTAATTTGAATTTGACTATTTAGCCCCATTTACTTATTGATTAATGAGTGAAGCGTCATTTGAACAGAAATGACGTCTGTGAAAGCATGCTTTAGTATTTCAAAAGTAGGTTATGGACATGAGCTACATATTTTATTTAAAAGCTGTAGCCATTTTGGTATACATTTTTTATTAACCAGAGTCTGTTTTTCAATTAGTTGCAGTTAAAAGAGTTGAACACAAGCACAAATAGCTGGCAAAGTTGGAAGTGTCCACAGGGGATTATGTTTCATATTTCATTGCAGTACCTTCATCAAAAGATATGATAAGTAGCCTGCAATGATAGCCAAAGGATGTGTCTTTAGAGAGCCTAGTAAAATTCAGTCATCAAAAGAGAAATTAAACAAATAACCAAACTGATATAGCACAGTTCCACCTTCAAGGTGGGATTAGGATGGAGTGTCAGGGTTTTGCAATAAATTTGAGGAAAAAAACCAGCCTAAAATGAAGGAAAATGACCATCGATCATAGGTTGTGGGTTCGAGCCCCAGGCATGGCGGTTTTCGTCTCATTTTTTCCTTAGACAAGAAACTTTACTCTACTCGCTCCGTGGTTCGAAAGTCACATTAAGCCGTTGGTCCCGTGTAGGAATAGACTCCTTCATGGGGTATGCATGTCATGCACGTACAGTGCATATTGATTAATTCATTGATTACTAAAGGAATCCATTGCATATGTGATAAAATAAAATAACAAGTTAGGATGGAAGAAGTACATCTCTTGGGGAGGGTCTTGATGGAGTGATTGAGTGAAAGTACCTCGCCATAATGACAGTCACCTGAATTCACATCATCTAACTGGAGGCATCCATTATCTATGAGATGAGATGACAAGAAACATTGCTTGTTAGTTAGCACTTGTCCTGATTCTTTTACCATGTCCTGGCTGATTCACCTACATGAAGGGAAATCATGGTAGTACCCCCTCCTTTGGATGGGGAGGGGTCTTGCTAGAGCGCCAGGGCCTGGCTGTACCTCAACATAATGACAAGCACCTGGACACATGAGTTCACCTAACTCAAGACATCCATTATCTGTTGGACGAGTTAACAAGAAACATTGCTTGTCAGTTGGCACTTGTCTTACATTGTTTTACAATGTCCTGGCTGATTCACCTGCATGTAGGGACATGACATAGTAGTACCCCCTCCTTTGGATGGGGAGGGATCTCACCAGAGTTTCAGGGCCTGACAGTACCTCACCATAATGACAGGCACCTGGACACCTGAACACCTGAATTCACATCACCTAACTCAAGGCATCCATTATCTGTAGGACGAGGTGACAAGAAACATTGCATGACAGTTTACACTTGTCATGATTGTTTTACAATGTCTTGGCTGATTCACTTGCATGCAGGGACATCATTGAACTGTCAGGTGATTTGTGTGGATGGAGGAAAAAAGCTTCCTGATGATTACTCAGCTCAAGTGGAATATTTGTCATGCTTGATGTACATGCACATCTAGATAGGCAAGAGCAAATTCATTTTTTGATCTATTTTTTCTTACTTTTTAAATATGTCACTGACTTTTGTGCTGTTAAGAATATGCCATGTACTTTTAAAAATTAATACTCACTTTGTTCAGAACCTTTGAAATATAATTCCCATGCATATCATTTCCATAGCTTGTTAAAAATATGAATGTAGTCAGAAAAGAGGGTTTTTATTTAGCAGCTCAGGTAATAGACAGTTTTAATGTGAGGATACCAACCTTGCTTGTTGCTACTATATAAGCAGATTTTAATTAAAGGGATACCAACTATAAAGTTGCATTTAATATATATACCCTACAAGGAGTTTTGTTTCTAGTACTTTTTTGTCCTTGTGAAAAGGAAAAAGTAGACACCTACAAAGAATTGACTCAGAATTGAAATTATAAAATATGTGTGTGTCAGTTCTGGTGGATACAGTCTAATTATAATCCCTTGGATTTGTCTCTGAAAGTGGTTTCATAATAACATATCAAACTAGTAAGTTTAATATTGAAAATGTGTATTTAATATGTGTGTGGCATAAGGGACGTGAAAATCCATCAATCTCAAGGTCATCGTCTATAACTGATGCCCCAAACACTAAGTCATATCGGACATGTTGAGGCTTATCAAAGCAAGCCGACAAGTTATTAATGGTATTGGGAAAGACATTAAATGTATAAGATGGAACATTGCTAGCACTTGATATGAATGACTTAGACACATTGTAGTGGTAGAAGTAGTCTATGGATTTTAGGAATAACAAACATTCGGGTTTAACATGGCTAAACTATGCAAATCAGAGATAGAACTCACAAAATATAGAAGACATATTCAAAATCATGAAAAGATGTAATATGACCTTACATATTTATGATATGAATATGCATGCCCCGAACAAATCTTTTTTGGCCTTACAGTATTAATAGCAAAACATAAGCAAGAATTTTGCAATTTTTGAGATCTCAAAACACCTCACACCTTCACTGAAGAATCTGCCATCTCTGCAGTTTCAAACAAGACACATATATTGTAATGAAGAAGATGGAATAGTTTATCTCTGCAGTTTCAAACAAGACACATATATTGTAATGAAGAAGATGGAATAGTTTATACCCTCGGTCGTGTCTGCCTGAAACACATTCAAGTAGTCTTTGAAACCTCATCGGATATAAAGTTATCGACTTGGCTAAATCACAGAAATAAAGGTTAACAAAACAATGGAGCAAAGGGCCAAATGGGTAGAACATGGAAATATATTACTAGCAGTCTTGAAGAATTTATTTGACTCAAGAAGAAGGCACAATTAATACTTTCAGTCATGTCTGTCTCAGACACATTGAAGTAGCCTTTGAAACCTTATCGGATGTAAGGCTATCGACTTAGCTAAATCGCAAATATACAGGTTAACAAAACAATGGAGCAATGGGCCAAACAGGTAGAATAGAACATATGGTACTAGTATTAGTAGTAAGTCTTGATAAATTTATTTGACTCTAGAAGAAGGAACAGTTAATACTTTCAGTCATGTTTGTCTCAGACAGATTGAAGTAGTCTTTGAAACCTTATCGGATGTAAGGTTATCGACTCGACCAAATCACAGAAATACAGGTTAACAAAACAATATAGCAAAGGGCAAACGGGTAGAACATGGAAATATGTTACTGGCAGTCTTGAAGAATTCATGTAAGTATAGAAGATGTAACAGTTAATACTTTACTTTCAGACACATTGAAGTAGCCTTTGAAACCTTATCGGATGTAAGGTTATTGACTTGAATATACAGGTTAACAAAACAATGTAGCAAAGGGCCAAATGGGTAGAACATAGAAGTATGTTACTAGCAGTCTTGAATTTATTGGACTCAAGAAGAAGGAACAGATAAATCTTTCGGTCATATCTGTCTCAGACTCATTGAAGTAGTCTTTGAAACCTCATCGGATATAAGGTTATCGACTTGGCCAAATCACATATATACAGGTTAACAAAACAATGGAACAAAGGGCTAAATGGGTAGTTGGAAGACAGACATAATGTCAGATTGGCTATGTGGTGCATCATGCAGCACATCAAAAGATGGAGAGAAAAGTTTGGTTTAGCATGTATTCTTTTTAGTGTTTCAATTTTACAATATCATCTAACTTGTGAAATGGATGCATCATTTAATGAGATTAGACCAGGCATCATTATAAGTTGAAAGGCACTGAACAATTTTAAGCAATTTTCAATTTGGATTTTTTATTACAATGTAAAATTGTGTAGTGAAAATCCCCCCCCCAAAAAAAGTTTTTCAACAAGTTAAGTGGTTAATGTTTAATTTAAACATATGACATGATTCCCTGTATACCATCCCTGAATCATCAAAAATATATAATTTGTCTTATCACATTGAAAAAACTATATTTTAACAACATGTCTATTCTAAATGAACAAAGATACCCATATTGACTTAAAGTACCACCAGTTGAGAAAACCTTGTTCTTAAACCTTAAGGTTATTAACTTGCAAACATCACATACATTCAGGTTGAGAAATAGAGCTGAGATGTTGAAGCAATGTTGGTTTGGACAGATGCGATAGAATGGAGAAATCTCACATGAAAATAAGTGACATGACTGGGCTCAATGTGAGAGAATCCATTCTAGGGTAGTTCAATTTCCAGAACAAAATTTTCCATTGACCACTTACCATTGACAAGTGTTTATCCTCCATTAACATTGGTTTTTAAAACGTTTTTTTAAATTAGTATTTATTCTGGAACAGAAAAACATATTTACAGCATTGAATAGTTATAATATGTTGCTACCTTGTGAGGAAAAAGGGTAAATTTGTGTTTATTGGGGAGCTCAGGGCATGTGTCCCTGGGGTCATCAAAGGATTGCAAAAGAAAAGAAAAAATGAGTCCAGGAACAGTGGGAGTAGAGGGAAAGGGAAGAAGATAAAGCAAACTTTACAAGACACGTGCCAATCAATTTCATGTGCAAGAAGGTACTCTTGGGAAAAAATGTCAATGGGTGCTAAATGGGTTGCAACTCCCTAAATACATCCCCTGTTATGGTGAAATTTTCAGTGATTTGAAAAGAACTCAAGTGACGTGCTTTTGATATTTAATTATGATGATAATAAAACTCTAAATATGTATGCTCTTTTTACAAAATCCACCTGTTTTCTTGACTCTTTTCAGGATACCTACATAATCAGAAAATTTCATCAATTTCATGCAAGTTATTATTTAGGAATGAACACCGAGTCTATGATGAACGTCGTCCTAACCCCTGGCAAACTAAGTACAGTTTAACAAACTGGGATGAGACAGTTGTATTAGACCAGACATTTTAAAATGATCCCTCTAAAAACCCACTTCGTTGTTTTGCCAATAGCAAATTAGAAACATGAGTCGATGAACGGAGCGTGATCAAATGTCTGCACATCCCAATGATGAGCAGACATGAAAGATGTTTAGATGGATTTTGTTCCAAGCAGTTTAGTATCATCCTCAGAAGTGAAATTCATTTTATAAAATATAACATATGAAAGATTAATGAGCTTGGTCCATAACTGATGGATGATACATTTTAGCCTGGTCATACATCATAATCCCCCAAAGCCTAGCAGACATTGGCAAAAGAAGCAAGTACAAGAACAAGCTAACAAATTAGGCCTAAAAAAATTGCTGTGTTGCTTTTTTCTGACCGACCCAAACTCTGACAAAATCGGGTCTGGATTTTTTTTACAATTTTTTTAAATTATACTTGCCTTTCTAGCACTAAAATTCACAATAAATGTGTTAAATTAAAAATTCCTTGGTGTCCTGCCAGAAATAACTAATGAATGATTTTGTTATGTCATCATATGACTTTAAAGGGTCAATTCATGATTCACTTTTCATCCTCAATGTCATCTATCAAAATTGTGTTTTTTGGCTAATAAGAACCCTTGACTGTTATATATTACAATCCCCAAACCATTCTTTCAAATATCCTTGCATTTTTTAGAAAAGTGCAAAAATGTGTCATTTTCTAATTATTGTCGGGGGCCCCGACAGTAATTACAACATAGTAGCCTATGGAGATTTTTTAAAACACTGAAAAGCTAGTAACTTGAAAACGAACGGTCGGAATCAAGTGAAATTTTCAGTATATATTTACGTTGTACTTTTCTTTTTATTTCCCTAGAAAAGAGGCAAGGTTGATGTCACATCAGAATCATGAATTGCACTTTAACATGCATTGTTTTTAGAGATTCTCCTTCAGGAAAAGTTGGGGGAAAAAATAAGAATCCCTAAATTTTCCCCCAAAACGCAACACAATTTTTTTCTTGGCCTTACAACATGACTAGACCAGACCATAGATAGATATAATATTAAAGCTATAGATTAATGATGACCCAATGAGAGAGGCCAAATCATGGGCAGAAATAGATGCATTTGAAGAGAAATTATATTCTACTATACATCGTAACTGACTTGACTCAAGTTAGTTGATATTTCTGAATAACAATTTTTGAGCCTTGATGTAGTTTTATTCCAGTAAGTGGCCTCACATGACTTGGTGCGGACTCTGTGTTATAGAAAAGGCTAGATCTCTTATGACAATACTGGGCCATCTTTTTCAATATGTCACAAATTCCACGGAGCGTTACATGCTTCTTTACCTAAATTTGAGCATGTTTATAGTTTTCGTTACCCTTCTTACAGGATAAGAATACTTTGACCGTCCAGCATTTAGGCAACACAATTATTTGAATTTTTCTTTTAGATTTATCCCAGAAGGTCAAGTTGGCAAGTACTGCAAAATTAGACATTTTCTCTGATTTGTCACAAATCATCTATTATCGGTTATTCTTCCTTGGTATAAAGAATATTTTGGTTCGGATAGGATCATTTTATCGTTCGTAACATTGTGAACCCTTAAAGAAACTTATTCCTTGTTCAAGTTCAAGAAAATTGCATGTAAGTTTCCTGATGTTTGTGGCTATCCCGAAGAGGAGCCCTACTATGTTACTCCATGTTACTATGATGGTTCTCTTTCCCAGAACCTACAGTTCATTGACATGACCGAAATAGAAGCCATTAAATCAATACATGTCTGGACTAGACATGTTAAAAGCATACATAAAATCATCAAGTTCATCGACTCCAAATTATTGCACTTTATGATTTATTCTATATCATAGACCAAGCCCATCATAGATTTATTCTGATCAGAGGCTTTGTGGTTGGTCATAATTTGACAATGGCCAAGCTTTCGGTCTTGGCATATAATAGATGCATGTGCTGTATCAGGCTTATTCAACTTATCTATAGAAACCAAAAACATGTGGTGGACAACATGAATTATGACTCCAGTATTGTATTACAATCGAGCTCATAATGAAAAGGGTGCGAAGAACAGAATCTGTGTTGATGGGGGTAGCTATTTTTATCAAGTATTCATACACTCCGCGTGTCACCTAGCCAATCAGAATAAAAGCATATAAAGTACGCAGGGTGAATGTTTCATTGTTTTTGTCGAGTGATTATTTATTTAGTTTAGAAAAGTTTTAGACTTTGATGGTTATATAAAGGCCTTATTTCTTTCACAAAAGATACAATATTATTTTTTTGTCATGTATGAATTAGATTAGTAAATTTGCATTCCATTATGCTTGTAAAATGAGACAAAATCACTGCACTTGCGGTTAATTTTGATTGCTGTCCAATGCACTCGGCCCCTACAGGCCTTGAGAATTGGACGCATCAAAATTGACCGCACGTGCATTTATTATGTTTTATTAAAGACTGACTCCAGCTACAGTACCAGTACAAGTATTATTGTGAGGAGATTGCCAAACCTTCTTCACAATGACTGTTATCTTCCCCTGATATTCATTTGATAAGTCAAGGTCAAGGAATTAATTTCTTGCTCTACAAAATGCTGCTAAGGAGGTTGAAACTTCTTCAAATAGCTTGAAAACAGAGACCAAGGGTATATTGGCTGATGCCACCTGTTATCTTTGGAGACACGACCTTATAAACAGTTGCTCTGCCTCACATATCCAGCTTGTAAGCCACTCTCCGTAGGCCCCAGTTTCTATCTACTATAAATAATCTGAATGAAATCCAAGCAAGTGTTACTGTTGTGCTATTTGAATAACCTAGCATGTTGTGGTGTAAATGATATTACTTGTAATAAGATTGATTGCTATCAACCAGATAAGCAACTTCACACCCTGACCCATTTTATAAGAACATACGCATGGCTTTTAATGCAATTGGACATAGCCAAAGGCTGTTTATATTGTATGGGATTACAATCTTCCGTGCTTTTATTTGAACTTTAATTTAGATTGAAGATGGTTCATCTTTCTTGAATGAGGTATCTTATAAGGTGAGGTGAAGACGTAGAAATATCTCACCATACAAAGCCAGACACCTTTGGGCATTTTGAGTAATGTTTTAAGAGTTTTCCGTTACAATAATATTTTGATTTTAATTTTGATACTACTGTTTTCCAGTGATAAAATGTGATAAAATTAGGGCAAGTCCCTAAATTTTTCTCTAAACCCTAACTCAAACTTCACCCTAACTCAAACTTGACATTAACTTCAAACAAACCCTTCATAGAATATGCTATTACTTATTTAAGCTTTTACTATCCAGCATAGCTCCTTCATTTGTGATTTTCATTGCCATACGGAATCATGGTTCTATGAAAGTGGTTACAGCTATAAAAATACGTAAAAGGATGAAAGAAAATGAAAACAAAAATTGCCTTTATATTTATCAAATAAATACTAGACTGTATCATTAATCGAAGAATATTTTTTTAAAAATACCTTAAATTTCCAAATCATTATGTCAGCATAGAAACGGCGAAACAAATATAAAACCACCAAAGAAATAGCAGCTAATACGTTTAATTCATTATTGAATTAATTTTCAAATATTGTTCTTTTCAGTATGGAATAATTACTAGTACATTAAATATCTGAACAGAAGTTTCATTTCTTGAAATGTCAAATTTTGACTTTTGTACACCTTATTTTATTTAGGTTAAACTGCCAACAGCACCACACAATTGATTTGTATTTGAACTGAATGTACAAGACAAACTTTGCAGAATATTGTGCATTTTAATAAGGAATAATTTAATAAAGCATCTGTAAATAATTCTGATTTTGTAATAAAATGTCAAAATAACAACGTTATCATCCTTATTTGATTTTTAATCAGGTCAAACTGCCAACAGCACTAGAGAATGAATTTGTACTTGAACTGAATTACAAGGCAATCTTGTAAGCTTTATTTGGAATACATGCTACTTGATCTATAATACCTTAACTTATTCCATAAAACTGGGTTAGAAACCGGGGGTTGGATACCACACCAGTGAATACCAGGAACCCATTCATTTTGAGAATAAAGGGGAAACATTTCTAGACTGATAAGGATCATTTTAAATCATCCAAAACAGGTATTATGAACAAGGTGTTTGGCTACAGCTTGACCCTGTACCTGTACCTCAATGATCTTTGAATAGAAGTATTTGCTTTAAAACATTATTAAAGTTATCCAAATGTTAAGTTACTGTTTTGACATTGGAATTTTGCAAAATTTTGCAACTGGTATCTTTCCCCCTGGATAAGTAATTCTACGGTAATTACATGGGACAGATTAAATCAAATGCAAGAAGGGCTTTGATATCTTAGCAAATAAAATGACTAGTGGTTGCTAGGTTATGTCAATACAGAGTAGAGTTGATCTGTGAGGATGTATTGGTTGTACATATCTTTGGGGAGGGTTTGGGTTAATGACTTGTATGTTTGGAGTAAGCGCATGTTATGGCACATAGAAGTTTGAATCTAATGAATCTAATTACTTTTTAAGTTTTAGTTTTTGCACAAGAAAAAGTGACTGCGCATACTGTTAAATCGAAATTAGTAATTCTTGAAACTTAAAGCTGTAAGCTATTTCTTGCCTTACCTAATGAATCTAATTATGGTATAGGCAATGAGAAACGGTGAATACACACTGTAAATCAAGATATTTTATCAAGGCATTTTACTAAGACTTGCTGTTCTGAAAATGAAATACTGCTTATATGAAATATATAAATAGAATTTAATAGCAAACTGTATGACAACTTATATGATTTTTCAATATTGGAATGAAGGATTATCATGCCTTGGGTCAAATTGATGCTACAGACAAAATAGTAACTGAGAGTGACCCATAGAAAACTATATGGTATTTAATTTAAAACTAAATCGTCCAGTAGTTTACCACTATTTTCACTATAACTCATCAACCAAACACATAAATTGGAGTGAAAATTTACAGCAATAATGAGAACAATATAAGCTTTTTGTTCTTTGTGTTATCAAAATCTCCAATTCAGTTTTGGAAAGTTAGATTTTCAGTAAGTGCTTAGAATATACACCTTTAAAGAAATTAAAATTCAATTTATAGACATTCATGAAATTTTACATCTAACTAAAAGTTGCAATGAAAATAGGAAATGGGATTATTTGCACTCTTTAAAAATTTGGCTTAGATACGAGATTGCGCCATGCTTGGACTAACGCTGGTAGAAATTTGCATATGTTAGTGCTCACCTATTTTGAATGTAGTGCTCTAAATTTAAATTTTTAAGGCATACAAGGCAAAAGAATAATACTCTTTATATTTAAACTACTGGTGCCATGATTGATACCTATTTAGATATTTTGTTTACTCATGTCTTGGAAATTTAAATCTAGGGACACGTAATTATATAAATATTCTGTGTCCAAAATAGGAAACAATCAAAACAATCATAGTTCTGTTAGTTTAAACTTGCAAGATTGCTGTCTCGTATATATATCTTTAAAATTTAAAATGTGGGATCTTCTAATTATGCAGGTTTCCCTCTCTAAATATAGTTTGCCATATATCAACCTCTACTTTCGCATCGCTGTCTCACTTTAACATTCTTAGTGTGAAAAGTGATATGACAGGAGTGTGGTATGAGTTACGTCAGGTGATTGAATATACCTGGCTAATGTTTAAGATAAGGTGTTTAAAGTTACGAGAACATACTTAATGTTGCATATTTAACCCATATATTGCACAGGTTTAGAATGTTACCAGGGGTTAAGGGTATTGTCCTATAAAGTGATGAAAATGTAAGGCCTGCACTTTCAAGAGCTTGATGTAGATGGGAGAAATATCTCCACAAAGAGCATTTAATGTGTGAGAGCATAGGTATGGACATTCATTATACATGTTATAAGCATATTATTGAAATGAATATGGGGTCAATGGATGAGAACATGATTTTAGGGAGTTTTGGACGATGGAAAATCCAAAAAAAAAAATAGAATTTGTATGTAAGCTGGGAGCAGAGGTTTGTGTATTTGATAAGATAAAACCATAAAAATATATGATTTGGTCATTTGGTGAGAATTTGATTTCTGGAGTTTAAGCAAGTATGAAACCTGATGAGGAAAACATGGGGATTGTAGGGAGGAGAATTGGTGTTGGCTTTCAATGAGTGGATAACAATATCTGGTCTATAAGTTAAAGAGTATGTAGGCTTACTTATTTAAAAATGCTCTATAAATATCAGTGAGGTTGATAAGTGAGATCTTTGGTGTATTCATTTACATGGTAGCCCCAGAATGGGACAGTCCTCCCTGGGACAGAAATGATGGAAGTGGAAAAACAAGTGTGGATGTTCCTGTCCAGGTTTGCGCATTCTAATCTGGTATTACCAATCACCTCTAGGATGTGTAACCTACTTTTAATCTGCCATACAAAGTATAAACACAGTATGTGTTAAATATAAAACATAGTGCACACTTGAGAGTAAACATCAAATTTCATGTCAATCTTTTCTCACATTAAAAGGTTGTATGTACATGTGTTTGATATAGTGGATACTGCCTTCTGTTATGAAAAAAATATTGATTATCTGCTAGCTTCTGCTTGAATCTGCCAAGATTCAGATTCAGATTCAGATTCA
>JXSR01S067480.1:69397-81929 GCA_000969725.1 Ophiothrix spiculata | reverse complement strand
ACACTATAGTAATCAGTAACTTTAAAATCACTTTGCGACAATTTTTTACTGCCAGATCTTGAGTGGACTGCCCTGTATTTTGATCTCTAAATGGAGAATGGGGAAAGAAAGTGTGACATATTATATATCATTTGAAAGCTGAGATTATAGAGAATTAAAAAAAAAATGGCACAAAATCAATGTTGAAATTCGCTGCTTTCCGCTCATTTTGCCAGAGCACCCCTCATATCAAGACAAGCAGTCCTATAATAACACTAGTACACATAAATGCTCTATTATTTGACTTTGCACAGTCTTTTAGGGATAGAGCCTCGGTCTAAAGAGTGAATTTACCGCTTAATTGTGTCTGCTGCGTTGCAATTTATAGGTGCAGACAAAATATTGCCCGCATATTTGTGCTTGATATTGAGGCTCGATCTCCTTGCAAATGGCAAGTCTGTGAAACAGGTGATTTGCTTGCTATAACCAATACCTCACATGATTTTGAAAAATAAAAGAAAGACATAAATTGTGGCTATAACTTACAGCAGTTTTAAAAACTTAGATTAATAATTGTTTAAGTATTTAAAAAAAAGTCATTTCTATTCGATTGGCAAATTGACTTGGGTATACTGTAAAGCGTGAAAATTTCGCTAGCATTTTAATTTCGCTAGTATCACAATTCGCTAAATTAAAATGCCACTAAAATAATTGTTAACATAGCATTGAATAGCAAGATGATTCAAATTAGTGAAATTAAAATGCACCCAAAAGAGTGAGGGTTTCCAAATTTGCTAAATTTTTATGCCGCGAAATTAAAGTGCTTTACAGTATTATCAAAGAAACCTAAAGTTCGGTGTTAATTTTGTTTGCTTTTCAATACCACCCAAGAGTGGTTCAATGGGGGTGGAGATATAGTTAATTTAAGTTTGTTAGAAATTTGACCTTTGATGCAATTTTTGACTATGCTCAGCTTCAATGGCCCGTAGCCTGTAATATAGTTTGCCGACCTTAAGAGGTACCTATTGATATGACAGGGCACATTTATGACCATGTGGTAGTAGGTCTAAACTTGTAAATTGAATGAAATAATAATAATAATAATAAAGGGTGCTTTTAGGGTGCAAAATCTTCCGAAGAACTCGGAGCGCCAAACGATACAAGAACACATCACTAACGTTCAGGGAAAGCAAGACAGAACAGGTGGGTTTTGAGATTACGTTTAAAAACAGGAAGTGGTAGAATACTACGAAATGTAGAAATTAATGTTATTTCTTTACTTTAAACATTTCTCATTTAGATTCTTTAAATTATTTGACAAATATGGTGGTTTTGAATCGGGCAGGCTGAAATTGAAACGTCCCAAGCAACTTCAAGAGGTGCTTGACGTGACCCGGTACCTCTTGGAGGAAATGAAACGACAAGTGCATCGTAATCAACCCCAGATTCAAGAGCGGGAATCCAAGCTGGAACAACTCAAGATGGTGCTGGAGATGTATGGACACTTCTCTGGGATTAATCGCAAAGTGCAACTTAAATATCAGCCGTGTGGGAAGCCAAGGCATTCCAGTAGCGAGGATGGTAAGAACTGTGGCCTATACTTTGCAAATTTAAAGGGATTGGGCCAGATTCTTCTCACTAATGTTTTACCTACATAATTTTTTACATGAATCAATAGAAAATATAATAATTATATAGTAATATAACCTACCAGTAGTTTCCATGATTTTGAGGAATATTGGAGAAAATGGCAATTCTTTACCAACTTTAATTTTTGCTGCCGGTGACCAAAAAAATGTGTGAAAAAAGTGTTTTTAGTTTCAAATCTTAAAAAGATCTTGTTTCTACACCTATGATGGGTAAACAAAGTATTTTTGATGAAATTGTTTCTCTTTTATTTAAATTATCTCCAGGAGCTTTGTGTGATCTTTTATCTGGTAAATTCATCTGAGGTACGAAATTAGGATTTAGAAAGCACAGGATGACTGCATCCTTTTGCTGTGATGATACACCGATAAATATAATACAGAAATGTTTCAATTTTTTATTATTCCCAGGAAACAAGTCTTGCCTTTGCATTCCAACTTGATTTTGTGATATAGCAAGACTAGCCTAGATTCCACTTAGAGTGAAAATCTTATGGAAATGCTCTAAATAAAGGTTTAAAATGTTTTAAATTCAAGAAAGCACAAAAATCTACACAGAAACAGCTCAAATTGAGAAAGAATTAATTTGTAATATATCATTCTGTGATGGTAGTGTGACTATCCAGTGTTTTTTAAATCCTAAATTTTATGGATTTACCAGATAAAAGATCAAACGAAGCTCCTAGAGACAATATATGGTAAAAGAGAAACAATTTTTAGAAAATAATTTGTTTGTCCATCACAGGTGTAGATTTTTCTCTGGAGGCAAAAAAATCAAACTAGGTAAAGAATTGCTATTTTCTCCCCTATTCCTTAAAATCATGGAAAACTATCGGTAGGTTATAATACAATAAACATGTCCTATAGATTCATGTAACAAAATATGTAGGTAAAAAAGTAGCAAGAAGAATTTAGGCCAGTCCCTTTAAATCTTATTTACCTTATTCACAACATTAGGCTAAATGATAACATTTGTGATTTTAAAATGTATAAGTCAGATAGATTTCATCCAAATTATAGCATAAGTGTCAAGTTGGGTATATATGCAATTTTTTTGATGAAATTGGTAGTTTAGAGCGTGTAATTTAAGAACCTGAATGATGCCAAAAATAGACGCTTGAGCAATTTTTGTTATTGGCGTCAAAAGCTGTACCCCCTTTTTTACATGCCATGTTGAGTGTGACAGATCCCATCATGTTTGGTATCAAATTATTTATTTTTTTCAATTTCCGCCTAAAATCAGATTTCGGCGAAATTTTCCGACCTAAAGTACTTTATGACGTCATAATTACGTAACGCCTTGACTGATTTTGGTATCAATAGAAAGAGAAGACCTTACCCTATACTATGGTGTAAAACAACCACACTTTTGGCACGTCAATTTCATTTTCACAGGGGGGGGGGGGGTTGGTACGATGTAGTAGCAAATACGTTAGGTGGACTAGGGTTAAAACGTCAACACTATAACACCGTGCGCTTTGCACAAAAACATGTTACTGCAACTTCAAAACAGCATTATATGTATTGAATATTTAAAATGATTAATGAAAATGGCTTTGTTGGTTACAACATAAGCATCCCTTCACAGTATTGTTGTCAAAAAATCAAATGGGTATTGACAGTGAGGTCCAGCATTTTCAGTTAAGATGGGATACAGCATCATCAAAATAGCATTGAAAACATTTGACATTAAAAACAATTAATGCAAATGGTCCTTGTACTTCACCAATAACATTTGTAACCAAATAATGTCTTTCACATATTATAAATTAAAAACATTGTCGAAAAAGAGACCCAATACGACCGCCAAAATTTTCCAACAACATACGCATACTTTAGGAAATATAATTTTGCGGCCATATTGATACATGTGAATTACACACCTTGGTCAGTGTGTCTCTTTTGAAGCCCCGAAAGCAATATTCATTCATTACTTTGAAAACAGATCGTTTTAACTTCTGTTTTAATGTAAATTTAATGTCACTGTAACCAGTTACCTCGTATAAAAGGATTCTTTTGCTGCCATTTTGAACCTAATTTTGGTGGTTAGTTTGGATTTTCAAATGTCGTGGGAAATAATTTGGGGACACATGATTCCTTTAAAGTTATTTACATGGATTACTTTGGATATTTAATATTGTTAATGCTGCGCTAATCCGTTTTTGAAATCCATTTTGGTGTGCAGAAATATACCATTTTAGCCATTTTGAACCTCAATATGTACACTTTTTTGAATTTGAAACCTGTTAAAACCTATTATGGGACAAGATGTTTTCTGTTGCATCATCTAAAATCATTCTGCATTGATCATTTTGAATATTTATTGACTTCAGTGATGTTTTATAAAATTTTGTTTATGCACCAAAGCATACTTATGCTCATTTCTTGCATTGTTTGGGCGGCAGTTTATTTTTTTAATATTTGAACGGTCCATGTTTTATTTAGAACAATAATGATATTATTTATACAAAATTGCTTACTCTAGTGAAAATTTACAATTTTGGACATATTAACAGATTTTTTTCGTTTGATTTATGAAAATATGCAATTTTGGCGACCATTTTGAATATGAAGTACACAAAATGACGCAGTTATAAGGTATTGGCAGTACATATTCCATTAGCTTTAATTTGATATCAAACACGGTATGTTTACACTAAATAATCAGATTGTTTATACATAAGGCGTATTTGAAAAAGAGGGTGTTGCTTCTGATGCAAATAACAAAAATTGCTCAAGCTTGAATTTTTGGCATCATCCAGATTCTTAAAGTACAGGCTCTCAACTACCAGTTTCATCAAGAAAATTGCATATATACCCAACTTGACACTCGTGTTGGGGATCTACCCAACTATATTACATGATTGATGCATTATTAGGGTGTGTATACTATTTGCATTATTTTGGAAATTTTTAGCTAAGATATTTTTGTGCACATCTTAGTTATTGATATACTCACTGAAATGCAAGAAAAAGTGATGAAAATTAAAAAGTAAATACATTTGCAATTCTACATTTCTGCATTGAGTACCAGTTGTTGGTCATTAGTTTCATTTGATGTTTCCCTTCAAATTTGCATTATTTAGTTAAATTTTTTGCAAGATTTTTTTCTTGGAATGGAAATAATATTCAGTTATAGTTGCATAATATGCTTGCTCTATTAATTATCTAATCAGTAGAATATTGTATTAGCTAGCAATGTGATTACATACATTGCCGCTGGAAAGTATCTCCGCACAAAATCTCTATTTAGCCATATCTCGAGTGGCGTTTATCTGACTTTAATAATTTTTTGACAGAATCTTTATTTTATAATTATCTGTAGAATCAAAGCAGAATTGCACTCAATGCATTTGAATGGTGTAAAATGCATGTTTACCACTTAAGCTTGTACATACAAAATAGAGTTTAAGTATGTCTACATTTCTGCAAATTTGCATGAAAACTTATAACCTGAAAACATTCTATTCGGTTGCACGGTGATAATGAGGTTACGAATAATTGATAAGTTACATTCTAATGAGATTTGTACTTGCGGTGTATTTTTATGTTGCCCATGAAATCAGCCATTTTTATGGAATGAAAGATCAAATATCAGAAGAAACATTGATTTATGTATATCGAATAAATAAGTCACCTATACAAGCACGAATCTTTGATGATCATAGGTAGTTTTAAATAAAAAGAGGTTTCTGAACGTTTTTTTTTTATTCGGAAATACTTTCCGGCGGCAGTGTAACCCACTGGTAACAGCAGACTGAAATAATGCTTTTACTGATAATACTCTTCATTCTAATCAGCATCTTGTTTTTGTTGTCGAAGTGACTTATATAACTCACTGGTAACCATATCATGCCATATACGGGCAAAAGGAGAACACATAGCATGATTTGATTGATATGGTATTAATCCGATTAGATTTTAGTTGCAAATTGTGCATGTTGATAGCTTCTCGTTCAGTCATCACATCTTTTAGTTCCACCAATTCAAAGAGTATAGTCTGTAGTGTATATTAGATATTTTATATCCCAACTTAAATTTCATTATAAGCTATATTGGGTATGATGAACAAAACATGAATTATTGGATTTTGGTAAAAAGGTACACATCAACGAATTTTGGTAACATTTCTTGACCACATTGTTTAGACACCAATAATGTATGTTTTGATCAAATCTGTGGTAATTCAACAGCCAAAAATATTTTTTAAAGCTTATTATAAGTTTGATGAATATGGATGGTGAATGAAAATATATATTGAAATGTTATTTTATCTCAGATGTTTGCAGCAGAAGTAAAAGTCTGCTAAGAAAGACATCAGATTGGGTCAGTCTATAGCTCTTATGAGCTATATTTGGTGCAAGAAGTCTGCCATTTTTCTGTTTTAGCACAGCGAGCAGGTTATTTGACGGATACTTGCGCTTTATAAATTTCCATTGTTATTATCTCAATTAACTGATTTATATGTTTTTTCTAATAGTAATCGAGGCTTGGTGATGAAGTGATGAAAAATCAATATACTCTTGTACTTTATTTGATGCTAACATTTGATGATTTTCAACATCAAGCATCCATTATTGATTAGAGGATGCATTGGAATTAATGTAATAACACAAAATTGTTGCGCAAAATATTTGGTAGTTCAAACAGAAGTATAGACTGAACCATACACTAGTTTATTTCCATGTCCACTGCCCTTAAGTATCAGTTTAACGGGTATCTAAATAATTTTTTTCAATTTTGATTTATGTGATTTTTCATGTTTATTTATTCAATATTATTTGCATCACCATAATTTAGCATCCTCTTATATTATATTCATATAGTGCATGCTTTAAACAAATATACATATATTTTATCAAACATCAACATTTTATGTATTTTGATACTTAGAACAGATAACAACCTATTTTGTTTTGTTGATGTTTTTTATACTTCTTGTTGTAGAAAGTAACATTTCAACTCATACATTTTCCATATTTTATTTCTGAAATATGTTGTTTCTTTTTCTACATTTTGTTTCATTTGTAGGATCTGGTGAGCCCCATGTTTTTGTTTCTCCTGGGTCCTGTGTGTAATACAGCCCTAAGTATCTTTACATTTTTGTTTTACTAACCCCTAGCTGTGTATTTTGTGGTTCATTTCATGAGCATTAATGTCACTTAACATTCAAGTTGTCTGCATTGGCTACTGTTTTTCTCCCAAAAATCATTTAATTGTTCATCGGCTCTTGCATGAAAAGCTAAACAGAGATTATTTGATGTAGAATTGTTTGTATCCAGCAAGTTCATGATCCCATAGGACATTGATATTGATTGATTGCTAGTTGTCCCCGTCGAAAAGGAGACTATAAAATGGGCTTCGTCTGTGTGTCCGTGATGAAAATGTTAACCCAAATGTTAACCTACATTTTCCGAGGGTCGCACGTTCCTGAAACTTGGTGGGTTGGTGCCCCTTGACCGTCCAAAGACAGAGTTTGTATTTGTTAGTGGATCAAAGGTCATTGGGGGTCATTAGGTCATTAAAGATCAAAGGAGGTCAAATGGGGTAAACCTTGGTGTACGGACATAAAACTTGGAGGGCGCGGTCGATTGCTGATGCCAAAAATTTTCGAGGTCACTTCAAAGTCATCAGGGGTCATTCAAGGTCACAGGAGTTCAGCTCAATGTGCATTACTGATCTTCACATTCGGCGGGGACATGTTTTACGCATCGCATAAATCAAGAGTTCTACTTGTTTTGAAATAATTTGGAAACACTTCCATATGTTTGTACCTCATGACAAAGGGACTACTTCAAAACTCCACCTGAAACTGATCACCCTGATAGGCAGTTGGCATTGTAAACAACAGAAGCCGTCCAGAACTGGCGGTTTCCAACAGTCGACCGCCGGTTGAGTTTTGAAGTGCTCTGTGAGTATTGATTGTCAGATTATTTCAACAACTACCTTCACTTAAAACGTAACCATGCAATGTCAACCTGTTACAGATCCATTGTAGTTGGTATAAGATGTGGCGAAATTGCTGTGGCACTTTGCAATTCGTTGATCATTCTTTTTTATCTACTGATGTTAACTTGTTGGATAAAGTTGAACATTCAAGATTGAAAATGGTTTTATGATCAGAATATCCGAACTAACAGTGACCAGAAAGTATCACAAAATGCACTGTTTAGTTGGCCATATGTTACTAACACATCAGCATAACATTTCTGACCTGTTATTTCAACCTTGATTTCAAATGAAATTGATAGTAGTCCTATTATATGAACCTCAATCTGACATTAATATGCTTCAAGATTAAACTGAACCCCTTTATCCTACAAATACAATTGAAGAGTATATATTTATTGTGTTAAATTATTGAGTTAAATAATATGAAGTCTCATCATTATCTACTAGAATTTTTGGGTGATGCGGGAAAGAAGTGAATGAATTAGGCCAAAAGATATATACATTGTAGCTATTATCTCCCCATGCGCTAAATTATACATCATATAAACCAGTGCCTCTTGGCTGATTTGTACCCTTCCTCCAGCATGCTCTTGTCTCATCTTTGGTTTTGGTCTTCTGCATTATTGTATTTACTGCAAGGGGCAGGTTGTTTCTGGAAATCTATTGCTAAAAATTTCTTGTAGTTCTGCTCACTTTGCTATACTTGCTAACTTGCTCTTTGAAAATGCTATCTACCAATCTATCATCATTTTTGCGGTAATTGGTGATATAGTTTCTCTCAGAGTTGTTTTTCACTCGTTTGCAGGTTTTTCTTTTCGACGCTTGTTGTTAAGGCCTTTTGTGTGCTGATGCACTTATTAACACCATGTATTTGCTGAGGGTGATTTCTTGATTTCGATTGTTTACGCTTACGCAGTTGACGCGTGTGTTAAGAGTGGCGTACACGACACGATTTGAAATGAAAAACAACTTTGAGAAATAATATAGTACTATGCTACTTATAATCTTCCCATCATGCTATGACCTCATCTTTTCCACAGCTTAAAAATCCCACAACAAATATTAGGTCTAGTGTATAGTGCCTAAACGTTGAAATTTATAATCAGCTATATATGTTGTAAGTAATATAAGGAGTTAAGCACTGGGGTTTAGTATGATTCAAAACATCAAAACGTGTTGCCGTTTAATTAAAGTGTGATAAAGGTCAAAAAGTGCAAAAATGCAAATGTAAACCCTGTTAATAACACGGAACTCTAAGCAAACACAGATTAGATGATTATGCCGTGGGATTTATTTTAAAAGAAATATCAAACATTCTCGATGGATTTCAAAAAAGCACGTTGGACCATACAAGCACAAATTTTACATCATCGCGATAAACCCCGATGCTTAGTGTTATACCATTGAAGAAAAATATCTTAGAATAGATTCTTCCTTAATTAATAAAGTGCACTTTTCACATGAAAAGTAGGTTTTATCTTTTGTTTCCAATTGTCTTCATGAACTTATATTTTCCTGTAAAAAATTACAGTATGGATGTTGCCTTAAACTTTGACATTGTGTTATTATTGATGTTGAGTTGCCAAATTGCAGTTTCAGTATCATTTCCATGGTAATCAATGTGACATTCATATTAAGTGCTTCATAAGTCATGCATGTTGAGCATGTCATGTGTTCCAATAGTTTGGTGTGTCGTTACAATGGGATTTGCTTGACTAAAGGGAAGAGAATATAATAAATTAGACTCGGGTTTCAAGAGGTTTCAATTTCGACCATTATATGTAATATGTGCATGGTTATTTTTATTTTTTATGGCACAAATTATAAGCAACATAGATATATACAGTGTCAGTTCCTTTTTCCATCAATCCATTCATCCATCCATCTTGATTTTGTTGTGGCTATGAACATGGTTTCATAACTATTTCATGTGGTGCTTTCTTTTGTTTGATTCATGACTGGATTTTGTGTTAATGACATTGTTCAATACTAACCTTTTTCTATTCCTTTCTCTCTTGTGTCTGCCTACTGTAATCATGCTAGACTTCACAACAGACATATCTGCATTGGCACAGACGGGCCATTGCTCGTCTTTTCTTCCAGGTACTTCGCAATTCTTTTGTTTTGTTGCTAATAGGTGACATTGAAAGTGGTATTACTATGTAGTTTGACATATGTGTACCGTCGCGGCAAAAGGGTCCAGTTGTCGGCTCGTACATGTTGCTCCTTGTAGCATATCTAATGTATGGTATTTGTATACATCAGATATGCTACAATGAGCAACATGTAGGAGTCGACAACTGGACCCTTTTGCCGCGGCGGTACACATATGTGTAAAAGGTTATTATATGTGTAACGCCGTGGCAAAAGGGTCCAGTTGTCGACTCCTACATGTTGCTCATTGTAGCATATCTGATGTATACAAATACCATACATTAGATATGCTTCAAGGAGCAACATGTACGATCCGACAACTGGACCCTTTTGCCGCGGCGGTACACATATATTAAGCTTTTGCACAAACCTGCAACTAGGGATCCAATTATTAAGGGGTGTATGGACTTGATAAGTCAAGTTGGGGGAGGGAAATGAAAATTGATTCTGAATACTGTATAAGTGGTATATTTCGCACTTCATTAACTTAACAGAAGAATTACAAACGATTTGATCATGATAGGCTTGAGTGAATTTCTGACATTTGAGGATAGTTTAGTAGTTGTCTTGAAATGATTCTTAACAGATATACTTTCTTATAGCTGATGATAAAATGATTGTAAGTTAGTGGAACGTTTGCTGTTTCTGCAGTGTGGTTTGGTGTGGTCAGAGGTTTCTCTAGCCATTAAAGGAGCATGGTCCAATTGCTTCAACTTTTTTTTTCAAACTTTTTTGAGATTTTGTTACCAAAATATCATAATCATATTTTTCTCACAACCCATGATGAAATTTTGGTCTCATCAAGGGGTTTAATTTCACAACCAGATGACAATAATATATATATTTGATGTATAAAGTGAATATTGACTGCTTTTTTGTTTGGGCATGATAAAAATGATTTCCTTCGTTGATCTGAAAACCATGACTATGCTCTCAACTTCACTTCGAGCATAGTCATTATTTTGAGATCACATTGGGAAAATAATTGTAACCATGTTCAAAGCAGTCAATAATTGTTTTCGATAGGTAATTGGATACTACGATCTTTTCACAAAGATTTGCAGTGTGTTTGTAGAAATCTTGGACAAGACATTTATATGGCTGTAAGCTTACAAATAGCCTATAAACGAATTGTCTTATTTGATCATCTTAATGGTGTGTTCGAAGTCTTTGAGTTTTGTAAGAGCACTAAATACTAGCATGTGTTAAGAGTGCTTATTGGCATATGTCTAGACATTTTTTTTCTATGAAATTCCTAAAACTCTGAATGCACCATTAACCTATCTCTTACATTTGTGTTATTGCGTTAGTGTCCATTTTTTGATAAGTATAATTACTAAATTAGACCGTTGGATAAATTAGACCGTTGGACAAATAAAAAAACCCACAAAATTCTAAAATTTATAAAAACAGTAAATAAAACAAATATATACTTGCTTTTTTAGATCACTGGATTTAAAACCATGGTCCTTCTGTTGACCAAAATGTAACTATTTTCTAAATAATGTATGCTGCTCCTCTCAGTAATATAGGTACATTTTCATCACTTCAGTTTTAAACCAGAGATCTACAAGTCAGTATATTGGTATACATTAAGTGAATAACTAAATAATTAAAATTAGCTAACCTTGCATGTCCTAATTACCACAAATCATTCACAGTAGTCAAAAACTGTTGTTTGCTTGTTCAACCCTTTTCAATATCTTGTAATTATTATCTATTTCATGCTTCACAATATATTTTAACCCATGTACATTTGAATAAAATTTGTTGTTAACTAGTACAAACTGTGTCCTAAATGAAACTGTGTAATTCTTAATTTCAGATAGTAAAAATGAACCATCTCTTCTACTGATCCTCAAGTGGGGAGGTGAATTGACGCCTACAGGCAGAGTGCAAGCAGAAGAGCTTGGAAGAGCTTTCAGATGCATCTACCCTGGAGGTCAAGGTAGGTCATTTGGATTTATCATAATGAACTGTAAATGGAATCATCCGTATTTTTGAAAATAATCAAATTGCGTAGTTTCCTTTTGTTTCTGTCAAAATTATGATCAGTTTATGTATGTTGGTTTCATGTGTATGTAACAGATTTAGAGACAATCATTTTTTAAAAATTATTCTCTTTCCCTGCGAAAGTGTTGAATCCCCTTGATGTAGCAAATATAGTACGTTTGGGACTATAGTATTGGCATCTGAATAGAAATATAGGACCAAGTATATTATAGGGTTTAGGATTAAGTTTATTTTAGCGTTTAGGATTAGAGTATGTTTAGGGTTATATGGTCAGGTCATGGTTAGTGAGTTAGGGTCGTCTTTTGGATTTGACCTTATGTTTCCGAAATGAAGAAACACAACCCTTGCACTTATTCAACCCCCCACACACCACACACGTCTACCTACTTGTAGTCACCTAGTACACACATTTTTTATGGACAATTGAATACGCTAGAATAAGAACATCCCAACTCCATGGCTGCCTTCTGTAAAGTTATGTAAAATATAAATGCATATAAATCTCTGAAAATGCTTTCAAATCACTAGAAGGCATTTCAATGTTTTTATCCCAATCATAGTGTCACATTTGACCTTGTAGTTGACTTTGTTAGACATTGTTAGATAATTTTCCTAGCATACAGTTGCAGAGGGGAGCTCATGGAGTTTGGATGTTCTTATTATTGCTGTTTAAATATAGCAACTATGTACTATAACAAGTATCTAACAATGTCTAAACAAGTCAACTACAAGGTCAAATGTGACAATGTGATTAGGATATTGACATGGAAATGCTATTTTAGTGATGT
>JXSR01S067480.1:28577-45418 GCA_000969725.1 Ophiothrix spiculata | reverse complement strand
AAGCACCTGAATCCAGCTATACAAGGCGGCTCGATCAAGTAGGCTACTGCATCGAGTGGGCTACTGGATCGAGCCGTTCTCCCGAACTGTTTAAGGCAGTGATTTGATCAATTCCTGTAAGTGTATAGGTTCTCATCCTACATTGGCTGCACACAATGATGGATGTACCATCCACCGCTGTTTGATCACCATTTAATAGTGTTCACTTATAGCCAAGTGCACATTATTGGTGGTGCTATTTATTGTCTCGCCTGAACTATAGTTCAGAAGAGACTTAGCAGTCACTCTGTCTGTACGTAGTATGTGTCTGTGTATGTGGGTGTGTATGTATGTATGTGTGTGTGTGTCAATTTGGTTAAAGTTTTGACATAACTCAAGAACCGCAAGGCGCATTATGACGAAACTTAGTGACGTGGAGGGACTCGGGATGAAATCGCGCTGCGACACTTTTGGGGGGGTGAAGGTCATTCAAGGTCAAAAGGTCATTTGAGGTCAAATTTTTAAAATTGTTCAAAAAGTTGACCTGAGGTCATCCGAGGTCATCAAGCTCAGTAACCCCTGACCCCACTTAGATTAAACTTAGTCAATAGAAAGTACTTGACCCAAGGTCAAGGTCAGTCAAGGTCAAAAGGTCATCCAAGGTCAAATTTCCAAAATTGTTCAAAAAGTTGACCTGAGGTCATCAGAGGTCATTTTGAGGTCAAGCTCATAACTCATTAACCTCTGACCCCACATGGATTAAACTTAGGCCATAGAAAGTACTTGACCCAAGGTCAAGGTCAGTCAAGGTCAAAAGGTCATCTGAGGTTAAATTTCCAAAATTGTTCAAAAAGTTGACATGAGGTCATCCGAGGTCATGTTGAGGTCAAGATCATAACTCATGAACACCTGACCCCACATGGATTAAACTTATACCATAGAAAGTACTTGACCCAACGTCACTCCTTTCCTAGCCTACTCCACCCCACAACCTTATGATGATTAAGTAGGTGGTCGATACGCAGGCGAGACTATTGGTTCGCGAACCATCTTGTATAAAACAAGTTTCTAGGTTTAAAGAGTTTATTGAGCCATAGTTTTAACATTTGACACATGGATAATAAGGTAAAGCAGACCAAAAGTAAATTTTATTGATGTTAAATTCACATACTAAATTTATAATTTATGCAATATGAATAGCACCACCAATAATAAAATCTCAAAAATGGGCTGCAAATGTTGTATTTTAATCCAAAATGAACATTTTTTGGAGAAAAAATGTGAAACTAAAATGTTACAGCAACACCTCATTCTAGAACTAATTTAAACACCTCTAAGGATGTGCATTTCTTATATAACAGTGCATTCTATCACAAAAAATTAATATATGAACCCATCAAACACCAGTGCATCATAAAAACGGGGACCTTATAACAGCTGGCCTGGAGCTGGTGTATCCGGTTAGGATATTTGATAAATGTTTTTGTTTGACTTATTGTCTTTCATTTCCTCCATCTAGATTCCGTTCCCAAGTTCCGCTCGTTGTTTGCCAGTAAGACTCTCCTGGGAGTCAAGAGTGCTCCTAATCTGAGTGACCCCACCTGGCTGCTGAGTCAAGAAGTCATGAGACGCAGAGCATCACAATTCTCTGCATCAGGTGAGTTGAAACTGTAGACCAAATACAAATTTATTTGAATTATTATCCAGGGTAGGGCTTGCATCAACAAACAATTTTCCCTGCACTCTGGATTTCTGTTTAATCTATCCAAAAATTATTGTTTGGCCCATAACATAAGTGTCATGTCAGTAATCTGACAAGATTGTTTGTTGGAATATATTTTTGACACTTTATTATTAATGGTCATCTGATTAATCCAGCAACCCGGACAAAGGTCGATCACTGGATTGCTCTTGATAAAAAAAGAGAAAAGACCAACGCGTAGCTCTACGCACTAAATTCATTTTCACATAGCAATGCGCGCGGGTTTTTGAAACAAACCTTTTTTGGCCTTCGTCCTTCTGGACCTATTTGTTAAATGTGGTTTACTCTTCCAGACATTGTAAAGAGAAAATAGAAACTATACCTCTCAGGGATTATTTTTTCTCAGGATAAATTGGTCACTGCGCAGTGTCAGTTGTATTTTTTAGCTAATAGCTATATATCATTTTTTAAATAAAACTAAAGTTTACATATGAAGCCTAAATAAAGTTTTTATTTATAGTATAATTACAATATTCAAGCCATCATTTTTAACATATTATATGAACTTTAGTGTTTTAATGTATCTTTCTTTGCTAACATATAGTGTTTTGTCAATAGTTTTCATGTTTTTATCAACTAATTTTACTGTTCATTTATCTAGGCTAAGGTCATTGAACAGCAAATGGGTTATGTTCTATACAAATAGCAAGTTTGCTCACATTCTAAATATCTATTATAATCTCATAATATTCCAGAATGTCTCTTTTTAGGAATTGGAAATTCAATTAGTAATTATTACTTCTGTGGAGTAGATCCAAGTTATATGTCTGAAATGTCTATCAAATCAATTGGATAGGGTATTGTCTATCATCATCTGATTTACATTAATGTTCCTCTTCAGTCTGGCTTCAAGACATCGCTAATTTTGGGCTCATGGGGAGGACTATATATATCGTGCCACATTTAAAGGAGCATTAAATGTTTCATTCATATGTCAAACATTTCAGCATTTACTTTTTAGCATTAATACAAGCATCTTTTAACTACACAGAATATTCTTAGGGGAGGACAATATATTACTCAATTTTAAGTTTTTACAAGTTTATTTTGTAACATAACTTTTTAACAAAGTGCTTAAAGTTCATAAAAGTATACATTTTCCAGAAAGGAACATGATGGGGATGACCAAAAGTGGAAAAAAGTTTTGATCTTATTTGGCATGAAAATCAAAAAAATGACCGAAAGCCTTAAACATAAAAAACACAACATCTGAACGGGTGTTTTAAGTTAAAAAAAATACATTCAGATTTTTTTTTAAATTTGTTATTTTTAGCTTGTTTGGAAGTGCATAGGCAAAAAATGTGTTATTTTGTAATTTAATTTTTCATAAATTCCTTTCTGGAAATGTATACTTTTATTAATAACAAAAAAAAATACCAAAATTAACACCATGAAACTTCATATGACTTCACAATTATGTCATAAAGTCGGCACGTGTCAAATATTTATGAAATAGACAAAATAAGAATCATGTGATTTCACCCACCCCTCTGCCATAATCTTTGATGATCCCCATACCCAAAAGACATCCACCAATTCACCCAACAAATGTCAAAACAAGCATTTGATGCAGTTTATTCAGCAAAAAAGGCTGTTTAAAAAAATCACAAGGGTTAAACTCCCTTCTAAAGAAGAGGGTTTAAAAGACACACTCTTACAGTGCCCATCATAATTTTTCTAATGTTTTACATGCATCAGACTTTTTAAGTGTGCAATTCTTGCCAATGTAATAAGAAGTGGCATCAAAATCACTGACTTCCACTTTAATGTAGAATGTTTTATTGAAATCGTTTACCAAGATGTTTTAATTATATGGGTTGTGTGCACCAAGTTGTCCCCGTCTCTAGCATTTATGTAGACTCCATGCTGTCAAGCATTAACTTCTTGATTTTGATGCACGTTTCTGTCAATCTTTACCTGTGGTCATGTATTGTACATTGAGAAAATTCTATTTTGAATGAGGGCAGCAATCTTCTGGAAGCTGTGTAACCATTTGGTAGGATATTTGGTTCATAGTATGTTTGATTTTTATGTTTTAAACATGCTAACAAAAATCTGAATTTTTGCTATGGGAACACCAAGATATCCACTCCCAATTCAACTGTTTGTTATGATACAGGGTTAGTACACTTTTTTATTTACAAAATTCAAGGACTTTCAAGGACTTTTCCCCTTATCAGCGGCTGCCAGCGGAATATGTGTCGACAAATAAATTAAATTTGTTTTCGCTCATTTTGGACAAAAATAATTGCATGGTAAATTCTTTTGACATATGAATTTTTAACATTTCTGACATTCAAAAATTCCAGGACTTTCAAGTTCTTTTTTTGATAAAGTCAGGTTTTTCAAGGTCTTTCAAGGCCTTGAAATTGCAAAATAAAATTCAAGGACTTTTAAAGACTTTCAAGGATACGTACTAACCCTGGAATATCTCACATCCCTTCATATTATAGAAATACTACATGGTTAGAGGTGAAGTAGTGCAATCTAGCTATCCCGAGGTACTGGTTATGTGACTATTATAATCTTATAATAGTCTCATATCCAGTACCTATGGATAGATAGATTGCACTACTTCACTGATAAAACCATGTAGAATTTGATTTAGTTTATCTCACTGTGACTGGGGATGAGGTTGTAGGGAACTGTGACTGGGGATGAGGTTGTAGGGAAAGTAGTAAAAACTACCAACCAGTCTTTACTATCAGAACTTTGCTATCCGTACGTAATTAGGATGTTATCGAAGTAGATAAGATGCTACTTTTGTAAATTACCAATATTGTGGAATGGACTAATTTGAATTGACAGAGCACCAGCCATTACAAGGCATTGGCAATGCTGAAAGCCCAATTAAGCACTTCACTCCTCCAAATCCATCGATATTTGTGAGTCAAGAAGGTGGCGAGTTATCAGTGTCGGGACTGGAAGAGTATCAGGGTAGGGCTTGGTCACAAGCAATAGTGTGGCGTGCTGTTGGAGTAGTTGGTTGAGTTGGTTTTGATTGATTGATTGATTGAATAATTGATTGATTGATTGATTGATATGATTGATAAATTAATTCTTCAGGGTTCTCCAGTGTATTATTGGAGAAACTTGAACATGCTTTTTCATATTTTTTTGACTTTTGAGCAACAAGGCAAAAGTTTTGAAAATAAGTGCAAAAGCATATTGTTTGATTTATACAAAGAAGATTCATCCATCCATTCCAGTAATTTTCATCAGTATAGCATTAATCAGAGAATGATTTAAGATCTTCCCACAATACTCAGTAACAGCTCATTGAACTAATGGAATGTTCAGCGAGGTCAAGTTACTACTGCTGTGCATTTGTATGGGGAAGATATTGAATTTTATGTTAAATCAAACTGTATTATGGGTGTGAAAATATACAGCGACCAGAGATTTGTTTACATATTCATTGAGCTGGTAGTGTTGACCTTTCTCAAGGTAATTTTAAAATTCTGGTCGCTTTGCTAAGCTAATAAATATCCTGTGCCAGATTTCAAACATGCATTTTACTGTATATGTTCAATGGGAAATGATTCTCACTGCGGGTTGTTTTGAGCTATTGATTTTAAAATTTTGAATGGAATTATGGGAAGTACTTAAAACACCCTCTGGGCAACAATAGAGTTTAATGCTTTCAATAATACTTTGGGACCCCATTGTTGGCTGGTGATTGCTTGGTTGTTGTGTTATACAATGTACTGGGATGTGGGATGCTATGCCAGGCACCAAGTTCACCGTAATTAGGATTAGATTTGTAGATAATTATTTTTTTTAATATATTTTTGTTCAGGCATGGTAAGAAAACACCACATTCTTTTAGGTATAGGTCATGGCGGTTGGAAACAAGTGTGTCATGCTTGCTGCTACTCAAAATACAATGCTTTGTAAATTGCTCCAGTTTGTCTACATCCTTATCTCAATTTTATGGTCATGCTTTTGGTTACTGGTTATCTTTTCTTGCTTGTAGTTTTCTTTTAAATTGTGTGTGTTGCAGTGCTTTATTGGTGATTTGACGTTAATAAAATTTGTAGTCGCCTTGCAAAATTTCTAGAAATCTGCTGCTTCTGTATTCTTGAGCTGAAAATATACAAATTTGAATTAATTATCAAAAGTACAAAAGTATATCTTAATTTATGAAGTGAGATAAAATGCTCGTTATTTTTACTGCCATTATGAAAGTAATCCTAATGATTTGAAAGCACTCAACTAATCAGAAACTGACTAAGATAACCGTTTAACAAGATTTTCTATTCCTAATATAGCTGGATGATTATTTCCATAGTTTTGTTTGCTACTTGTGAATTAATTTTTTTGGATAAAATTCTCTTTTGTAAATTAAGGAAATTGTTTTTGTTAATGAATCCTCAAGACAACTTTGTCAAAGAATGTTAAGAATGACAATTCTAATCAATTAACCATTTACAGTGTTGCGTGATAGGAATACTACATGCAGAAATTTGCTTGACACCAGTGTGATAAATAATCAGTCGGGAGGCCAGCTCACGAAATGACGTACTTTATGTTAGTTGCTTCATACCTGGGTTCACATTATTTCCATTTACTGTAGATTCATAAGTAGTTTGAAATTGTAAATTTCTGATTTTTCTTTTTGTGGAAAAAAGTAGTGGTGTGTAGATGAGAGGTGTGGCTGTATCACTGACTGCTGTACATGAAGAGTTCACTATATTGCTGTGTTTTTCTTGCTTTCAAAGAATTTAATTCCTTTTATTTTATAGTGATATATTACAATTCAACCATCATGTCAACACATAGGAACATCAGTATAATTTTAATCTTAATAGGCAGAAGACACAAAAAGCTTAAGGAACAAGTTTCTTTAATACAGGAAGGATATTTTTATTTTCAGAAAGTTTTGAAATTTAAAAAAAACAAAACTCTGAAAGTATCCTTGTAAGGTCTGATGCTGTAAGGAAACTTTGATTACATTCAATATTAGGCCTACTGGACCATCTTAATTATCAGGTGATTACCTTTTTCTTTAAGAAACAATGCTCATGAATTCTCTGCAACTATTACACATGCAAACAGATTCTTCATACAAAATAATCTCAATATTTCTTATGAACTTGAAAAGCCAATGCAATGGAGATGGATTTGAGTTTCATTGAACGGACACGTAACACAGAGACAAATGATAGTTTATTAGGATAAGAGTTAAGGAGGTCACAAGGCTTTTCTTATGAGCAAATTTTTTGTGTTCTCAAAAGACTACATGATGATAGTACCCTCATTAATTATATCTATTTGATCAAATTTTTACGAGAAAATCATTTACTGTTTGTTTTTAGCACTTTTAAACTTGCATAGGATTCTAATGTTTTTTGAATTGGTGTTCATACTAATCATTAAATAAAGTTCCTACTAAGTATTGATCAATGAAATATTAACTTTGCATGATTTTGTGTTTTTAATTCCCAATCAGTTGAATATTTGTGCAAACAGTTGTCTAGCTACAAGGACCACCGAGATTCCAATAATAAGCCATTGTCTACCGAGGCATTTGTAGAATACGCAAACAGTGTCATAGCGCGTATTTCAAGAGGTAAATTCTAGACCAATTTATAACGCATATAATGCAATTGATAGTTCTTGGGATATTTAATCTGCATTTCAGCTTCGTATGCTATTCACATGTCATGTAGAGGCAAGATAATACACATACATGCTTTGCACATATGTAGGGCGCTTCTTATCACATTAACATTTATTTATTTCATTTGAGCCTCTTTCTATTCATTGATTTGCTTTTATTTATATCTTACTTTCCTCTTGCAACATCTTGTAATGCCCTTGAGGTCCCATGTGGCACAAAATTCAGGAGTGGAGAACTTGTTTTGATTAATGGGGAAGGGGGTTGTGTCTTTGGTATATTGAACTTGAATTCACTAGGTTGTCTTTTGAGTTCTGTGGATTTACCTCTCTACACCTTATTACTTTTGACTTGGTGACAGAAATAAGTAAAGGTATGTATAAGAAAGGTAGAGCAGGTGGGACCCAATCAAAAACAATAAATGATAGTGGTGAACTCACAAACTTTCATTATATAATGGTTTATGGCCGCTCATATGGTTACCAATATTCTCATGTCCACTTCTAGGTAAAGTTAAAAATACCAAAATAAGAAGCTGTGTTTTTGTTGTTCTATGTAAAATCAACAACATAATGCATAATGCTCAATTGGTAGAACAAAAATATAGGAAACAAGTGCAGCTCTCTTCCGTAGGAAAGTGTTGTTTATTAGCATTGATGATTTTTATTTTTTTTACATATGCAACTCAAATTTTATAGCAAGATGTGCTTATCATCACATATAGAGATATGGGACCATTTTTTCGATCATCAGTATACTCTACTAATGAAATTTACTTAATTTACCAATTGCTAGCTTCTTAGGGGCAGCAATTGTATGGCAAAACAGCGCATGATTCAGATTTGGGGTTTCAGCCAACTTATATCTGTTGTTAACCTTTGAAAGTAGTCAACAGAGATGTGCGAGGTCCTACAGATATGGTGTTCTAATTCTGTTCGCTTAAGCTATCGCAAACTTTCATTTTGATATTGCTTACAAGTGTAGTGATATGTCAAGTTGCTTTTTGACAGATTCAAGCCTTTGCTTGCATATTTAGTTTTTGTTATTCTTATTATTTTGATACTATTTTTGTATTATTATTTTTAGGTATCCTTCATTAAACCTACATACTTGTTATATGTATCTTGTTTCAACAGGAAAAGATTTACTAACAATTATAGAAGCTACAGCTAACAAGACTAATGCTAATTGCACATCTATTAATCATTCCAGTCTTCATTAAGGATAAATTTGTATTGCATTAACTTATCTTGTGTCTAATTTGTTCATTTCTTCACGTCACTTTTCTTCATTACTTAAAAGCTGCAATGAAAATGTACATGAAGTGTATGTATCAACTTCATTCGTTAAGTATTGCAATAATCCTGCTAAATTAAATGTTATCTGCAACAGTTTTGGACAAAGTTTGCTCTGCTTTTAAAGAGACAAGGTTGCAATCTGCATGTAATGTTGAAAACAGTAGATCTCAACCAGGAATAATAGAATTCAGCATGAATACATGCATGCACCTATTTGCAATTTGCATGCTCACCTTAGACAAATTAGACAAAAAAGGTATACAAAAGTGCTCTTTACATTAAATAAAAAGGTACACTAACATTCTACGGCTTGATTCTAGCAAACTAAGTCACAAATTCAAAGTTTGTAAAGTTATCGCTCAATTTCCGAAGTCATCGGGCATCTGTGTACCAGATGTATTTTATTGTTGATTATGTTTCCTTTTTACCTTAGATTGGAGGCTTGTTTGTATTCTATTAGTATCAGTGCTGCCCACAAATGATGGCACACATCTATCTAATTTTTACTGTGAGAATTAACCATAACAACTTGAAATCCCAAGATTTATCATGGTGAAACAAATACAATTATATCAAGTTTAAACATGTGCAGCAAATATATTTTATAAAGGTCAAAGCTATCAAATTGTACATTTTGCCAAATTACTCAAATACAAAGAAAGGTTAATTGGATAATGTTTGTCTTTGTAGCGGCTTTGTGTATTGACCATAGATTTACAGCTGAGAGACCGGACTTTGTATACCGGCCCATGTAATGGCGTCGTTAGCCATGGAGCTCAAATTGGGTATTTGGGTCCACCCGGTTCTTACCAAATCAACTCCGAGTGCCGAGATTTGGTTTTGCATAGATACAACCCATGCAAATAATACTTTACGCGAATAATGCACCAACCTGCTCGCAAGCATGTGTGAGTGTTTTCAATATTCGTGCATTACGACAAGATGCAATGCATCATCGGCAGAAACCTGAATACTCCAAATTTTGTCTCAATGCTGGAATGAAAATGGCAGCGAGCCTGGTATCTCCCCTGAAAATCTATGGTTTTGACAATGAATGTTAGCAGTGTTCCTTAAAGGCTTTTGGCTTTGTATTAGATTATTACATTATAATAAAATTAACTGCCGATTGACACTCAGGGAAGGATGACCCAAGAAATGAGCCGAGAAATTTTGCGAATTATCCGAATATAAGTTGAAAATTGGGGAAAGATGTTCATGCAAACTGCACTCAAACAAAAATATCATAGCATTGTGACTACTGTCTCCGAAAGCAGGGCATCGGGTAGTTTGTATGTGAGAATGTTAATCATATATGTTGTACTCTGTGTTTACCAGTGGTGTTGAATGCTGTGGTGCAAACCATGTGGCTGCGTGCCAAGTCACTGCTTCCCCCTATGCTGTGCTGCTCCCCATCTGCACTACTGTTTCCATGCATCAGCCAAATGCTCCCTGCTGATAAACCCAGCCGGTTGACCTACAGGCTGTTAATGGTTAGCTGCTGGGTGACGGGCTGTTGGTATAGCTCAATCTTGATATGAGTGTGTTGTTGTGAGTAGTCATTGTATTGTTCAGTTGTAATCCAACAGTAAGATAAGTATTCTTTTCATGAACATTTTGAGGGTACAAAGGCACGCAGCAACGTCTGAATTTTGTGCAGAAGTGAGATTTTGTTACAAAAAAATGTAAAGAAAAACATCTGATAAAATGTCTTACTGTTGGATTGCAAACAGTATGAAATCGAAAAGTAGTGCATGATTAGAATACGTCATAACATTAAAACATGTAGATATGCAGCTCTTATCATTTTACTTTGCTTTATAGTTCTATTAATCCACAGTTTGTTTTATGATACATTTTGTTTAACTACCCTGTTCAACACAGAGTACAATTTAACATTAACCAACTTAGATTTCTGTTGTACTATTAACCATATTTTTAGAAAGCTTTATTTTTTTTATTGCCTCTGACCCATGAGTTGTGTGACCATAATTTCCTATTAAGCAAGATGCAAGAAACGGGGTCGGGACATTTTGCTTTACTTTTAAGTGCCTCTTCTTTTTCATTTTTCCAAAAGTGAATGTTTCCTTTGCAACATTTTAACTTCATGTTTACAATATAAACATCCATGCATGTATATCAAGGTGATTTGAAATTAAGAGTGGCAGGGTTATCACTACACTAGTCAGTGCTGGTCGGCAGGAACTAGCACTTAGCTAAATTAACCAGCACTCCAGGGAATTTCAGCCCTTGCCGTCCAGCACTAGAATGCCAAATTGGTCATTATTGCAACTTGATTCAGTACTTTGGTGGAAATTCTTGTCAAATTTAGCCGGCACTATTTTGTGGCTAGTGACAACCCTGGCTGTATTGCAATATGGAGTAGTAGATTAACCATTTGAAGAAATTAATGTACCTAGCTGTGATTTGTCCGATTGTGTGGCGGATTACGTAAATCTTGTTCTGAGCAAGATACACCTGCGGTTCCGTTTCAGAAGAGTCTTTTAATGTGGCGTGCCTAGTTATACAAATTATTGGCCCTCCAGGAGCGACAATCTAAGATGCTGCCATCCTGTAGGATTTACATGGCTGTCGAATCAAAATGGCAACCTGCACGCATTCTTCTTTATAATTTCTTAAATGTATTTGGCAGTGTAAACACAAATTCAGGATACAGGTTGCATTTACAAATAATGGGGCCCTGTAGTCTGGATTTGTGTTTAAACTGTCCAATGAATTATTGCTTGGGCTATAATAGCTGCAGTGTCTTTTAACAGATAGAAATTTGAACATACAAAAATGAATCCTGGTTAACATTTTACAGTTTGTTAGAGATTGGCCCAGATTTGGTTTCCTAAACCAGAGAAACAGAACCTGATCATCCTTTATTTGGAACCATCCTGTGGATCTTGGAACCGACTTCTTCTGACTAGGCGGTTGATCATGTCAATGATTTTATGTTCATTGAAGTTTAGATAATAATGGTTCTCAATTATTTCCAAGATTTCATAACAGCTCATATGAAATCCCAATTTCTTGAACAAATACATAATTGCTAAGCATTCAGTCCATTTTGTCATAGCATATCAATGAAAAAGTCAACCAGGAGAAAGTCTGCATGATTTACTGACAAATTACTGCTAATTAACAAGTGCATGTATAATTAAAGAAAAACAAAGTTAAAGCCAACTTAATGTGGGGAGGATATATATTCTATATAGAATATATCACATATTATACAGATCTATTCAGTTAAAAGGGTGGGCACAATAATTATTTATGGGTAGAATTAACAGTTGACCAAATCAATTGTTTACATTAAGTTACAAAATTAACATTGATTTGATGTAACTTGTCAAGTTTGCAGCAAGAATATGTTTTTATATTTTGAGATATAATTTCTGCACATACAGGATTTTGATAACCGATGCTTGCAGCTTAGTAGTGCACTGTACATGATAAGACTGTATGTACTGATTGGCATTCCCATTGCTTGACCCTGGAAATATAGAAAGTATTTTCTTCGAATGAAAAATAGTCAAAACATTTCCTGTATCATTAGTTCAAATAGTTGGCTAATTATTGAACACTTGATCATATTGGCAGATTACTGATTGTGACCGTTCATGCAACAAATTTCAAAAACAATGTTTATGGAATTTCAAAAACAGTGTTCTGAAAATGTGTGTTCTGTTTAACACTTTCTGCGATGTGGCTGGTATTAAATGCTCTGCCTTTTTTTTTTTGATCTGCAAAATCAAAATTTTAGATCTTAAATTATATTTATAACATTAAAACTTCATTTTTGATAATATTGTTGCATTATTTGACATAATCAAAACTAATAAAAAATAAAACTAGTTAACCTAAATCATCAAAATCCATTTCAGTTGCAGTTGATATTAAAGCATGACTAATTTTGCAAGATGACAAAGATATGTCTTTACTGATAATATCATTTTTTGAATTCTTCCTTTTATCAGGTGTGCCAGGACTTGACCATCAGATTCAAGTAGCCTCTGTGCAACCGCTAGAAACGCTTCACAACTGTCTGTCACTCAAACAAATGGAGGATTTCCTAAACAGAGTTACCCAAAATGGAACCAAAACTCCCGAAGTTCAAACACCTCGATCTGGATTTCAGCCATTAAACACTTACACACCTCGTCGTGTGCTGCCCACGCAGCTATCATTTAACACCAATAGAGACTTTGATTGGAGCAGTGCGGGAACAAGTAAATCGTCTTCATGCGTATCCAGCGGAATACCATCGCCAACTGAGTACAAGATGACAGATATTAGTCAGCTGACGGATTTAGATGGCAGGATGCTGATGAGTAAACTTGTCGAGAAAAGAACTCATTATCCCACCAACCTAACACCAAGTCAGCCGATTGATATTCCAACAAAAGAGGGCGCTACTCAGGATCTGAAAAGCCCTGATGAGTATACATCAGAAGATGATACGACTTTATGTGAAGATTTGAGTAAGGATTCTATCAAGGCTGATAGTGTGGTTAAAGATGAGGACAAATCCACCAAAATGGACACATCCTGATGTATTTTAACCACCGAATATATTCGGTTTATAATGCGCTTTCCTCAGGTAGTATTAATAGCTTTAATAATATGATTTAAATGGCCCAGTTGAAAACTAATTTATTGTCTGTCTTAAACTTTGGGTTTTGAGTCATTGGATTTTTCAAATTTTTATGCAACACCACAGCTGTATTAAGAAACACCCTGAAGCAGTGTTTCCGTTGGCGCAGGAGCGGTGAAATGTTTCTGAAAATGTGTAAGAAAGATATTTTTCTAGCTTTATAGAGCCAGTTTTCAGCCACAGCTCATGATTGTGGTGCAAGCACCACTTAAACTTTGTCAAATTTGCTCGAATTGGCGCAAGCTCAAAAACCTTAGCGGAAACACTGCCCTGAAGTCTTCAAGAATATTTCTAAATCTAAGAGAACCAGAAATTTACTTACTTGGAGTAACCAATGTTTTAGGTGAAACCATCATCTTTCACTTGGATTGTGATGTAGACCTTGTTACTAGATGGATATTACTTCATTAGATGTTAAAGATTTCACTTGCTTTGAGTAAGTAAATTTCTGGCTGTGTAGATTTAAAAATGTTGAATTAATATTAACCCACATCTGAAATCTAATTTGTTTTAAAACATTGTTTTGAGGAGACGCTATTATGATTCCCTATCTTGCAAAGTCATTCAAAATCTTAAGTGTTCATTTGCAAGAAAAAAACATTGAAATACGCCTATTTGATTACAAGTTTGTGACTTACTGATCATACGTGACCTGCAGATGATATCAATTTTGATTTTATCTGCTACAACATTTTCTAAGCTAGACAACTTACTTGTTGAAATCGATCAAAGCATTCAAATTTTACAACAGGAAATCTGCTGGAAATTCTTTTTTTTTTATATATTTTTGCTGCCTATTTTCACCAGTTTTTTGAAAGTGTTGTGTCGCAAAATCCCCCTTTTCGGGGTGAGCCATCATATATGGTTGATAGTTGAGTTTTCATACCACAAATCGGTCTTTCCAATTAAAGTGACCATTAAAAGCTTTAATTTTAACACTAAATAGTGCTGAAATTTGTAAATGATTAGAGTAGTCTGATAGTATTCCTATTTACATTAGTTAACAAATGTAAAAACAAGCATACTGCAATGTCTCCAAGATCAACCTGTCTCGAGGTCAGGGGAATTACACAGCTGCTTTGTTGAATACATGTCATGGACTTTGACTGGGAATTACAACTATTATTGAAGTTATTAAATTTCCTACCAATCATGAAAATCATAACCCAATAAATGCATGGAGTAAACAAGCGTATCACCTTGCGTAGTTTGAAAGATTGCCTTTTCGCACGATTGCTGAGTTAATTTTTGAACTATCAATTAAGATACACGAAGTGCATTTTTGTTATCGTTGCGTAGTAGCACACACTCTCGACAAACGCAACCTGCAGATCTGTTTTCCAGGAAATATATTGATTTCAATGATAATGAGCCAGTCAAGCGCTCTTACTTGGGTACGCACAATTTGGCAGAAAAATATAAGATGCTTTTTGCGTTGCAGTCAAGTTATTGTAGCGCCCAACAAGAATGCATAGCTTGATGGCTATGCAATCCTGCAGCACTGGTCAAGGTGTGGCGCAATATCCTCACTTAGCTGAATGCAAATAGTTCTGTTTCCTACCTGTCCTTACTTTAATGTATGAGTAATGCATAGTGCCTGTCCGGGGATTTATAGTGCGCTATTCCACACGGCCTCTGCACACTCTACATAATAATGATCAAACAAGCTTGAATTAACACTTTGATTCCGTCAATAGAGGGCAAAGCAAATGCTTGTATATAAGTGCTTAGTGAGTGAAACCATAGCAGTTATTAACCCTCGTAATGTAGTATACAGTTATTTGAAAATGAAGATTGCAATATCATGTGCCTGTCCCGTTGTTTCCCCTATTTCCATAGTACTTTGGTGGAAGACATCAGGAGCTGCAACAAGATAAAAACAAACACACAAACAAACAAAATCAAAAGAAAGGCCAAGGTCATCCCACTACACTTAACAGATAATCAAAGTATGCACCTCTCCAAAGAAGCCCCTTGTAGTGGAAAAATGGTCATGTTTTCTGTTGGTGTTAAATGTGGAGGATAATCTTGACCTTCTCTTAGGAATTACGGATTTCCTTCATTTTGTTTTTAAAATAAGCAGAAGTTTCTGCACATTTCCAAGTTGCTTAACAATCGTTTTAAATATCAGTAGTTCTTTTGTTATGCATTTTTGAATCTCGGTCATGCAACTTCATTTTGACTCATGCTTTACATATTAACTATGTTTTGTCAACAAATGCGATATGCCCTAAATAATTTCTAATTATCAGTATTTTTCTTCTTTCATGGACAAAAAACATTTTTGCCCCTTCAGAATGATTACTTGTAAGCAAAAATAAGCACCAGCATGATTTACCTCATAGAATATTTATATTTTTTATGCTTTAAAGGTTTGGTTAACAAAAGCAGTATCCACAAATATGCATGGTGTTTGTCTTTGCTTACTCTCTGAAGGTTAGTGTATTTTAAAAGGTTACAACTTCGTTACAAATACCTTAAGGCCCCATTCAACCCTTCATTTTCAGAAATGGTTTTTGCTCTGTAACTCTACAATTTATTTTTAAATCCATATAAAAGACATTTCTAGAAGTGAATGTGCATACTGAACACGCTGGTTAGGTCATTTTTTGACCAAAATGTAAAGTTTTGGCATTTAGATCCAAAGATTATTTTTTTGGCCCCAAAATTTACGGGAAAGCATATTTGCCAACTGTTCCTTTTTAAGAGGAACGGTTCTGTTTTTGGCAAAAGAAAAAGGTAATTTTTACCAATCCGTTCCTCTTTTTGTAAAACTCACCCTATAGTAAAGTATAGGAAAATGGGAAATGTTCCTCTTTTTGGACAAAATGTGCCCATTTGTCCCTCCTTCCAGTTTTCAAATATTGGCAAGTATGGGAAAGCTAACTACACTTTCCTTTGGTAAAATTTTGAATTTTTTTTTTCAATTGTTCATTTTTTTTTCTTGATTTTTTAAAAATTGCCAAAAAGGGTCAAAAATCTCACTTCTGCCACAAAAAATTGTGGCAGTGGTTTTTCAGAAATTCTGTAAAAAAATTCCTCCGTTGATTACACTTTAATTTGACTCACCCTGTATAACATTATAACATGTCATATTTTCTTTCTCCAATCTTCATTCAAAGATCGAAATACAAGCAGTCCACTCAAAATCTGGCAGTAAAAAATTGTCACAAATTGATAAAATGTTTAATGTTACTGATAACTATAGTGTATGATAGCAAAATGTGATCAAATTACTGTAAATAATTGCACTTACTGGCAAAATTGATCTTTGAAACTTGGAAGTATAGTTTAACACTTATGCATTTATGCGTTTAATGTCAGAAACTGAAGTTTGTTCTTTTCACCATATTTTTACTTTAAAAGCCATTTATTTAAAATCTTCAATCATGACTTTGCACTCATTATGCCAAAGCACCCCTCATATGTAAATGCTTGCTATCAAAATCAGAAGTTGTATCATCTTAAGTTGCATGAAGCAGGCATGATCCTTAGTAAACAGTCAATATGAGGCAAATGTTTCCA
>JXSR01S067447.1:55386-79511 GCA_000969725.1 Ophiothrix spiculata | reverse complement strand
TTTCTGTTTAATACATTTTCGAAGTGTTCTTTCCATCTTTCTCTTTGTTTGTCCTCATCTGGTATGAGGTTTCCCTCCTTATCTTTGACTCCTGTGTTTACACTTTGCATCTTTCCAGATAACTGTTTTGTGATTTTATAAAGAGTTTTCATATCCCAACGATTGGCTGCTTCCTCGGCTTCCATTGCTTTATCGTCAATGTACTGTTTCTTGTCAATACGCATGCTCCTCTTTACTTCTCTTATTGCTTGTTTGTGAAGCTCTTTTATTTCTGCCTCCTGATTTTCTGGCTTTGGTGTCAGTAGTAGGTTACGCAATCTTTTTCTTTCTTGTACTTTGTTCCGTGTGTTTTCTGTCATCCATTCTTTCTTCTCCCTCTTTCAGAACCCTATTGTTGTCTCAGCACACTGCTGATACATGTCTCTCACTTCCTCCCACCTTTTGTCTATGTCATCTACTGAAATCTGGTCAAGTATTGCATACTTGTTCTGTAATTCGATGCAAAACTTTCAGCTATATTCTTCATTTTTCAACTTATCTGTGTTGAAGATCTTAGTGATACCTTTTGTTTGTTTTGTCCTTAGTTTCAGTTTCAATTTTGCAATGACCAAGAAATGATCACTTGAAACATCTGTCCTTTATATGATCGCACATCTTGGAGTGAGTTCCTCCATTTCCTATTTATCAAGATATGATCTATTTGGTTCTTTGTCTTCCCTGATGGTGATGTCCATGTTGCTTTGTGAATATTCTTGTGTTTAAAAAGAGTCCCTCCAATCACCAAGTTATGCATGCATCTATAAAGTCTTGTGCCATTGTCATTCACAGTTCCAAGGCCTTCACTGCCCATATGTCTTTCATTTCCAGAATTATTACATCCCACTTTGGAATTAAAATCTCCCATGACTACTAACACATCATGTTTTGGTGTTTCTCCTATGAGTTGATCAAGAATTTCATAACAACTGTCCGTTGTTTCTTCTTTGTCATCATTTGTTGGTGCATAGCACTGGATCACTGACAATTTCCCATATCTGGTTTGAAAACGAGCTGTTGTAAGTCTGTCATTTATTGGTTTCCATCCTATCCAGCTGCCATGGCTGCGTTTATCCATAATTAATGCTACTCCTCCATAATGTTTGTCATCTGTACGCCCTGAGTAACATATTGTGTATCCTGAACTGTGGGTTATTTTCCCAAATTGTGTCCATCTGCATTCACTTATTCCAAGAATACTGGTATTGTAGTTTTGCATTTCATGGATCACTTGATTTGTTTTCCCACCTTCATAGATTGTCCGCACATTCCAACAAGCAATTCTTGTTGTGTGTTTGGGTGACAAAATAGAGAATGTCGGAGTATCAGCTTCCTCTCGGCTTTCACTGTTACTCGTCATAGTCTGTGGTTGAAACAGTGGTTCTATATGTACACCCAAACGAGTATTTCTATGTTCAGCTGTTTCTGTAGCAAAGTTCTTTTTACAGGGTGGGGGAGCTGGCCCTACGCCCAACCTCCTCTTTTCTCAACACGGACTTGGGACCGGCTAGGGTAGCTATTCAATTCACTTGTATTAAAAAGTGTCTCAAATTGAAAATCATCTCATTATGTATCTCATTTTGCTTATTATTTTTTTGAGCAAAATGAGATATATTTTGAGATGCTTTTTAATTTGAGACACTTTTGCCAATTTGAGATACTTTTGAATACTAGTGATTGTTTTGCACTACTTTGAGTGATTTTTCAAATTAATATACTGGATATTTATAAATATTTAGTCTGTGACCCAGAGTTTAGCAGAATGCATCGGATATCCTTTAGATGCGTGCACAAATGGCAGGAAGAAAAGGAACAATGTTTTATCCATAGTTACCACTGAGAGCATATCAATGTTACCTCTCTTTTCAAAGGTTCACCTGTAATACACAGACTGTAACCCGCTGGCGTGTGTTTGTCTTTCGTTAACACTTTCATAGAGCTATATCCTCTTTTTCTTGCCTCGATATCTTGGGATTTTATTATTACTCATACCGTACGAAACTCAAACTTGAACTTCCTATGCATAAAATAAAGAAAGTTTGTCACACTACGAAACTGTGTTGGGGTACATCTCATGATCGTCAGGTTAAAGTATTTTGCTCTATTACCCTTTGTCATTGTACACCGATACTTTTGAATGCAATCACAGTTCGGGGGAACTCACAATTCGGATACGTATCCGATTTCGGATACCCACGTATATTTCGTATCCATATTGTGATACCCGTATCAGAATAAGGATATGGAGGGGTATCTGAATTCTGATACGCCTGTCGTGGTGCAGGAAACAAATCGATGGCGCAAGCTGGCAAGTATGTGTATATCATCTTTCTTGCATTTATGATAAATTTATCTGTGGAAATGTCATTTCCATCTGTGCAATTCCAGCTGGACAGCTTCAAAACATGTCCTGATACCTCCGTTTCACAGAAGGCAAATTAATTTAGATATCCCGTTTCAGCTGTTTTTAATCCAAATTCGGATACGGGTATCAGAATTGTGATACGGAGTATTATTATTATTTAATAAATTCACTTAACATTAATGTTCATCGTTAACATTATGCATAAACTTGAATACAAGCCGAACTTAATAATTCATTCCTACCTGTGGTACAGTGGCGTCGCCAGATTTTCGAAAGCGGGGGGTGTAACTCTTAATAAATAATTGAAGACCTTAGTGGAAGAAGTGGTCAAGTGCCAAAATACTAGTTTTGAGTTATGAGCGTTTAAGTTTTGAGTTTTTAATAACTTTTAAATCAAGAGAGGTGCTGAATTCATATTAAGTATATGTTATTGTTTACAGGAGATGATCAATTACAGTGAATTAGAAGTCTGTATCGATTATCGATTTTCTATTATCAATAATCACTATTTGGAACTTTACCACTTCTTCCTCTAAAATCATGGTCGCTAAACAAACATTTCTCGATATTCTAAAATAAGTAATCGAAACACTCTCAAAGCATATATTTTTGGAATCTGCAAGTCAAGACAAACGATTTGATAAGTCATTCACGCAAATCGGACCTTGTTGAAAATTTGACCTCACTTGACCTCATATCGATTTTAAGGTCATATCTCCTCAACAAAGCCATGAAAGTATATAAAACCATATATATTTGGAATCTACATGACAAGACGAGTAATTTGATATGTAACTTGACATATTTTGAACGTTTTTCAAATTTTACCCAAAATTCAATCAAGCGTGACGACGCCTACGAGAGGGTAAAAAAACCTCAAAATTTGTCAAAATATTTTCTGTCCTACAGCGACTTCAAAACCACCAATAACTCAATTACGTCAAAATGGCACTTGGCCACTTCTTCCACTAAGGTCTTCAATTGTGCTGTAATGTTGGCCATGGTGATTATCATTCTTTCCTTTTTGAATTCCCTAGAGACAAAATTAAGTTATACCTGCATATCGCTGAAAACAAAAATGTCAGGATATACCACTAAGATTATTGCACTACCGTAACGATGAATGCAGAATTGTTGAAATTTTATCGAATTGAAAGAAGACGGAATTTGCTATGTAATTTACAGCTTTTTTTTTCTTGATACCTTGAAGCATTCTTATCATCAGCAACCAAATCTGACGAATAACGTCGGTTTTTTCCTCGATAGGTCTTTCAGGTCGCAAAATCTGAATTTTGGCAAAAATGTTCACCAAAATCAAAAGTTTGTTATAAAAGTTCTCATTATTTGAATTTCATCGGATTTAGACGAGGATAAGTACCTAGCTAAGATTGAGCTACAGGATACGATAATTGCTGAGTCAAGACTATGAAATTTGACTGTTTTCCTAGTGGAGCGGTCTAACTAGGTAGATACTAAACAGCATCATGTGTAATATACATGTATTTAAATTTGGTGAACTTTGAGCTACACTTAGCAGAGCATTTCTTGAAATAGTAGATTTTTTAAATTATTGGTTATCTTAACAGTACATTTTTCAAATTGTAGGTTGTCTAAATAAAAGCGAATTCGCAAATATCATAATGATGCTCCCTGGAAAATTGGTGTCCTAGAAAAATCGGTTCTTTAAAATTTTCAACAACTCATGTACGATTTTCAGCAACAGCTGCTTACTATATGAAGCAAATTACTGTTGTTTAAAACATTACTGTACACATCTGTATTTTGTTGTTTTAACCAATTGTTGCTTTATATTTATACTAACTTAAACAATCTCGGTTGTGTATTTTTTTTTACCCAACGGTTCTTTAAATCTCAGCTGTGTAATTATCTATACAGGACTTATATACATATTTTTGTTCAATGCCGTGTGGTTATTAAAAAAACTGCACATTGTACACATTCGGAGATTTTTAATAAACATTGAAGTGCACATGTAGGCCCGTATGCCAGAAAGATATTTAGCTAAACCATTGTTTAACTGAGCATCAACTGTCCAGGAATGATACGCGTCATTGCAGCTTTCAAGCAAAACAGTTGACGAGAAATAAAACCTTGATTTAGCTAAACACCTTTCTGGAATACGGGCCTACGTTTTACATTTGAAATGCTCTTTTACTTTAAATACACCTACTGTCAGCATCGAAAGTCGTTTTTGATCTGTGAGTATTAAATGCCGATGTAACTATAAGCTTATTAGGCCCTCTGCAATTGATTCTTAGTTTCTTGTTGGAGACGAGTGAGAATTCATTATTCAATATGTATTATTTTGTGTCAATTCATTTTTTTTTTAAATTGAACATAAACATATATTTAATTGGTTCCACTTTAGCTGAAAATTGTTACTTTATACAGGAACTGGATGTGTCATTTTTTTTTGTATACCAGTACAATCTGCTATTTAAATATCATCTAAAGCTATTTAGATTTTGGAGTTCAAATGCCTAATTTGCGCTAAAAATCGTGTAAAATTTTTCATATTTTCTATGGGAAAATGAGCAGCTCGGCTATCTTGAGTTGAAAAAGTGGGGAAACCATTTTTGGCAATATTGCAAAATCTTTTTTTGTTCTAATAACTTAAAAAAGTACATTTAACTTAGAATGTTGGTTGAACCACCGTTTTGTTGAGCTTGCATGAGCAAAATTACGAAATTTAGTCTTGTATGCAATACCTGGCTTGTACACATCACTATATTATCCACATATGTGTAACACAGGTTGATATAGAGGTTATTTTCTGTCGGATAGCTGAATATGTTTCCAACTACAATGTTTTCAACAACTTTTTAGAGAAGTAATCCATCCAAAACTCGAATAATTTCCAAATAATGAATTATTAAAAAATAATGAATTATTTGACCAGGCAGCAAAATCCGACCGAGCCAGCAACAAGAAACTAAGAATCAAGAAGTCTTACCATTTTGGCAGAAGGACAAAGTACGTATTTTTGGTCCCACAAATTTCTGGAAAGCCTAACTAAATATTGCTAAAGTAAAATGTGTAAACAAAGTACGTTTTGAAACCTACAAATAAATGTCCAAGTTCGGTTGACTCAATTTTGATGTTATCTTATTTTTGAAAATACTGCAAACAAATAGGTTTAATGTGACGGCAAAATTGACAACCTTTTTCTTAATTATTTGCAATATTATAAAAAATAAAATAAAATAAGAATCAAAAATTTGTGAAAACCTAGCCTGGACACTGCTTCCAGATTGTAACAATTATCTAACTTCAGTATATTTTACCAAAAAATAAGCAAAACAAAAAAAAAAGCTAGACTTTCCTGGAATTGTTGGCGCCAAAATCTATATTTTGTAGATTTCAGATAGAATCAACATCAATCAACACGGTGTTTTGCATGTACATAAATGTATATTTTTAGTTACCGTAAATCCTTTCAAAAAAAAGGGTTGACACCAACCTTCAAACATGTTTATTTATATATATAACATACCTCTGAGTATACAAACAAAATGAAATACACATAAGGATAATCCATTAACGAGAAGACAGGACAAATATTACAATTTCTAAAATGAACAATGTGATTATTAACAGTAACGGTTAAAAAATTAATTCATTTATAAAGATGACAATACTACCACATGATCAAAACCACAAACATACGGCCGCTTTAATATCAATTTCTACTGCAAACATGTTTTACGATACCAAGAACAGTCAGTAAAATATTTATTTTCAAAAACACGTAAGCAATGCTGAAGAAATGCTGGAACGGTGGAACCAATGCACTGGTAGATGAAGCCATGCAGGTCAATCCAGCGAGGGTATAGTCAGAAATTGTGTAGTCAGAAATAATGGATGTGGATTCATGTAGTCGCATTAGAGGTTGCTTCAAATCCCAACCGGCTTGTCTGATTGTCCCATTTGGTGGACTATGTTATGCAGAAATAGAAAGAATTTGATATTTCAAAATGGATCCAATCTAAATATGTAAATTGCAAATCGAGAATTTTCTCAGTTGATCTGATGACTTTTGTTGTTGGTGTTGCTGTTATTGTTGCTATTTTTCTTTTCATAAAATTTTACTGATGATTGATCATTTACACTATTGCCGTCAGAATTTTAAGTTGGTTTAGACTGTAAAGGTTATCTTTTTGCATTCAAGTGAGTCTGTATTTTTTTATTTTTTTTTTGAAACGCCGAATGGTCAAATTTTCTTAAAAAGTCAACTCACTATGCTTGCATTCTTTTAAGCATATACAGATCATACAACATTTCTGTTTGAAATGACGGTCTACTCTGGAACGATAATCGTAATAACTTTCGCTAAATTTATTCAAAAATATTTCAATATAATAATTTTATTTTATGATAAATATTATGGATATGATAAATAACAAAAGAAAAAATAAAACGTAAAGAAAATAAGAAATTATTCATTTAAGTAAATGTATTTAGCATGGGTCAAGAAAATACCTTACAAGTTTTAGGTTGAGTTTTAAGTTATTGGCTTAGTAGTCAAAAAACATGTAAAGATGCACTAAATTCGTTTCATCTAGAACTTTGTTACGTTTTATCAAATATCTGGATGTAATTTTCCCTTCTCCAATAAGTTCCCTGAAATAAATTTCTGAGTTATTGAAATATTGTCCATAATCCGCTAACTTCTCTTAATGTGCATTAGCTTTATCTAGATTGAAAAAATGCTATTGTGAAATATAAAGCAGAATGTGACGCATTTATCAACAAATTAAATGGTCAATAAGTCTGGTCAATAATGGTTGTATCCTAAATTTACAGATGGAAAATATCTCGACGAAATTTGATGCTTGATGTGTCTTTCTGTACCTGTCCATAAATGACCAACCTTATCGGATGTGCTGTATTAAATCTTATTAAATCTTCCCACTAGTCAATGCCAATGCAATAGGTCAGTATCCTCTATCACACATCTGTCTTACCGAAAACATCTAAGCCGCTTACACGATTACTTTTGAAGGTCATTTGAGAAATGCAGAGGGACGAGCGAGCTTTTTTTATTATTGCGGGAGTAAGTTAACATTGAATTTTGTATTTTGTTACTTTATTGTTATATGCTATTTAATTATAAATCCATATTCATTCGTGAAATAAGTAATAGAAGAATGGTTTCAAAAAACGCCTGCCTGAATCACATTTTATATTTCTTTCTTTCAATTTATTTGTTTGTTTTGATTTTGCTTTAATTAGGAAATTTTTGTTTTTTACTCATATAAATTTGGATGATTTTTATATATATTAAAAATGTTCTTCAAATAATGACTGGAGGGCAATACCAAAAAGCCTTAAGTTCTCTAAACATTGCTGGTATAGCGGAGTACATGAATATTCATCCAAACATATGAAGTGTTAACAGGGTAAACACTCAACAAACCGGTTTTACTTTTCGTAAAAAAATGAAACACAAATTATTCAAGCATACGTCTTTACGTAGTTGATGGAGAGTCACATTATCATCACGAACTAAATGTTGCAAAATACTGAATATTTGTGTGCGTGTTGTTGTCTGTAAACGTTATCATGACAACTTCCGAACAATGTACAAATAGAATGAGGAAAGTCATTTTTTCTCATTAATTAAAATGTGGATTTTTGTCACATTTTTTGTTAGTTAGTTTGTTGTTAATGTTGCTTTGTTTTGTCATGTTTAAAATCGTGTGATATATATTTTGGTTCATCATAATGTTAATCATATGTGACCGTCCAGCCCGTATGAACAGTAAATGCCAGAAACTTCATTTTGCGCTACAGGTGAAAATACATGTCAAGGTCATAATTTGCCGATTTTTTGACAGATTCACAATCCTAGTGCTAACTACAAAACACCATCAAAGTTTCATTTCAAGAATATGATAGAAAATGTCAAATAAATTGGCATATTCTTAAGACGATCAACTGAAAATATAGGGCTTACTAATCTCAGTTATACGTTTTACTCCCTGACAACCTTTGACGGACATAACTTGACTTCTGGAAATCGTGTGAAGTTCATTAAGGTGTCATTTTAATCCTTAAAGCATTGTCTTTGCAAATAATTAAAAAAGTGAAAATGACAAAAGCTGGCATTTACTGCTGTTTTGGGCTGGACGGTCACATATAGTTAGCATTTTTTAATATACAGTGCAGTACTCGTAGAGACATATTTTGAGAACTATTGTTTGGCAAACATACAGCACATTCATTATCATTAATCTTTGAAAACATTCAGCCAAATTTTACAACAACCTTTATGTAAAATTGTACGTCTACAGTTGATGCAGAGAGGCATCTGTTGTCAAATACAATGAATGTGTCCAATCTGATTCAGTATAAGCTTCGGATGGCACATTGCGAACCCGCTTGTTCTTTTGGCGAACATCTTTCTTCTTGTTTTGGGGAATACACAGAGTTTCTCTCATTTTAGATCTAAAATTATCCGAGAGAAACGCATACAAAAACGGATTGAGAGCACTGTTGAAGAAATAGGCTGCAAATGATAACGGAATCAACAATCTTCCAGCGAACGTATGGTTAGGGTATGTACCGAAATTAAACCAAAATCCCAAAAGTTGCATTGGAAAAAGACACAAAGCAAAAGCGACAAGCATGATAATTAAAAGTCGAATAACTTTCTTGCGAGCAACCATTACAGCTTTAGCAGTCTTTTGTTTTTTACGTCTAGCTATTTTACTAGTGATAGATGCTGAAGCATTGCTTCCGGACACAGAGACAATCGGACTGTCTCGGTCGCGATACGGTGAATCAAAACTGGTTGTGTGAGTCAATTTTATCCTGGGAGACTGTATCATACATCTGCTTGTATTGGTTATTGGATCACTATCAGATACAGGATCTGAACTTTTTTGTACATATCGACCATTTGGTCTTGCTCCAAGGCTATCTAAGCTATCCTCTGACTCTGCTGTCGATAAACTTTGCACTTTCTTTACTTGGTTATTATCAAATCCAAACTTCACATGTTTCAAATCAATTTTTGCTAAGCCCATTGGCGGATCTTTACACAGCGACCATCTATGACTTTCTCCTTCAATTGATTGAATGGGAGGCTCAGTTTCCTCCTCGGGTTCATCTAAGAAGAAAGGACCTATTTTGACGCAATAGTTATCCGTGCCAGGCTGCGGGTGACAGTTTTCAACTGTAACAATGTTTTGATCCGAAGCATAGTCGGACGTTTCTTCCACCATTTTCGGAATAAAACTTGTAACTTCATCTATACATGCATGTTTAGTAGTTCTTGCAACTACAGGGCTATCAGTGTTATGAAAGACGCCAACCCCTGCTCGTTCAATAACAGCATCAACACTTGGCTTCCTTGCAAAGTTATAATTGTTCCTTGATACCATCCCTAATTTTCCAGCACGATTGCGGGTCCACAATCGACGTGATATTTTAATGTATAAAATTCCCATTGTTATTAATGGAATAAGAAAACATATGATAAACAATGCAACGGTATGAATACGAGCAATAAATAAGGTAGTAGATGATCCGCAGTATAAGTTGGTACCGAATGGTATGACATCGTGTGTTATTGCTGTTGGGCAGCTTAAAATGGCACTGAGGCACCAAACAGTAACAATAGCGATAAACAATCGCTTGCTTGTAAGAATCTGTTTTGTTTCAAAAGGATAGACAATAGCAATAAATCGCTCAGCAGATATAACAGTAAGAATAAAAATAGACGCATTCGTTGTTAAACTTATCATAGTAAGATGCATCCTACATAAAAATGATCCAAACGTCCATGATTCTAAAATGAACCATAATAACTTTGGTATTACGCAGCACAATGCTACCAATAAGTCAGCAATTGCAAGGTTCGCCAAGAAGAAATTGGTGACGGTCTGCATACTACGGTTACGGGCTATCACATAGATGACCAATAAGTTTCCCATTAAGCCCATGAGGAAAAGTGGAATGAAGGTCGCAATAAGAATTGGTTTTAGTGGTGCCCTTAGGAATGGGTCGTCGTAATCAGGGTAGTCGATAGAGATGTTATCTAAAAATAAAAAGATAAAGAAAACATATGATTAATTATTGAGAGGTCATTACAAACATTGTAGGCTCATTCCACAGAAAATTTTAAAATTTTTGAAATCAATTTTAAAATATTTGTAAATATGTTACTCATCAATTGTGTAAAAGGCAATGCAAAATTCGCTAACACGTCAGAGAATTTTTACTTTGAAGTCTTTTATAGCAACAATGTATTTCCGTGCGATGTAATAAACGTTACCAAACGTTACATGAACTTTATTCAGGATTTTAGCAATTTAATTAATTATTACACACCTATATATATATTTTGATCCTACCAGTGAGCACAATTATTCACCGCTGTTGATGGCTTCTTTTACACTTAAGTGACCAGGGGCATCGATGTTCCATGTAATTGTCAAAGTTAGCGCAGTGGGTCCCTCAGTGGCAAAAAAAAAATTCAAATCGATTCAGTCGTTTTTGGACTAATTAGCATAAAGTGATTTTTTCGAGGGCGCTGTTCAAATTTGTTTTGCCTATAAAATCGAAACCGATTAACTTTTTTCTAATGTTATTTTTGCAATGTAATTGTACTCGCAATGTTCAAATTTGAGCAAAATTCTTGCGAGAATTCTTTCGGGAACACGGTTTTTGAAATTTTGGCGGGAGCATTTTTGATGCGACACAAAAAATGTTTTTTTGGCCGCGATTTTGAAACGGTTCATCCGATTTTCTTTTTTTTTCTGTATTTTGGTCCTTTTAATATGCTTTATCATTGATCAGACTTACAACGTAAAATTCATACCGGAAGGGTGTTTTTAAAGGGGGGTTTAAAGGTTGACCTTGGGCACCAACGGGTGGGAAATACCTTGGTCACTTAAGTGTTAATATGTTTGACAAAAATGCACTGTTACAACAAAGCAGGCCCTTAAACGTGTTTAAACTAATTCTGGAATTAGGTGTTGAGCAGTTAAATTTGTTTCTATAATTTAAATTTGTTTTTTATCTCATAAAATGCCCATTTTAGATATACATGTATATGCATATTGCATAAACTAAATATTTAGTGTGTGAGATTAACACAAATAATATTTGTTTTTGGTCTCTTTTACCTGATCCATGTGACAAATGTCAAAACTAAGGTTCATAGATTTTTGAAACTTGAAAACTTGATTTATAGAAATAGCGCCACCAATAATGTGCTATTGGCTATAAATGGCTATAATTTAATAGTGATAAATAGTGGTGTATTAACAATAATCTCTTAGATAGAATGTTTATGCTAGGTTCTGTATTATGTTGTTAAAATTGAATAGTGAAACAATTTTGTTGTTAAAAACGTAACTTTGGAATCGCCCTGTACTTATGATAATGGTTACTTTAATGCAAACTATAACATTATTTCTTAAGTTTGTAATGACATTTGAACATCATTTGCGCATAATACAAGATTCGATCTGGTATCATTGGATAGGAACAGACAATGTTAATGCAAACTGTTGGTTATAAATCCAAGGTTATAATAGCGTGTAATTCGAGCAATTTAGGACCCTTCCCACCCTTGGTTAGACTTTTTACACCCCTCCCCACACACACACATAAACAACTTTAGACGTGTTTCGATATCATGAAAATGAAATTTCAGTGCAAGGATCTTGTTCACTACAATGTTTTTTGTTTCCTTTTTTTTTACATGCCACGGGCGTTTAGCTTACTCGAAGGTGAGAAATATTTGAAAATTCCCTATTATCAGTATTATTATCTGTATTATGTTGTCATAAATGAAATAGCCATAACTTTGAAAGTATCATGATTATTTCAGCCAAGATAAGTGAAAACTAGGATCAAGTTTCGGATATTAAAAAATATGACTGCTAGTAGTATAAGTATTAAATGCTTTATTTTCATATTTAGTCAAATCGTACTGTTCGAGAAACTGTGAAACCTAATTTCCAGATGAATGTCCTGTTCTATCCGAAGAGGTGTTTTTAGACGCATAAAGGAATTATTATTATAGATTTTTGAAAATACGTGCAGCTGCGTTTGATCGCTACAGTAATAAGTTATCAGCTGATGTGATATGTAATGAACTGTTCATATGACATATAAGACGCTAGGTCAACACTGAACAATATGAGCGAAACGCAATTATATTTTACATATATTCGGGGTGTACTTTAATGCATGAAAATATTTTTAGTTTGGTTCATCGTTGTCATAGTAAACACAAAGATACACTCATGTAGTGTTATGTGCAATATAAATAATTAGCATACAGTAATGAAGAATAACTTCAAAATCTGTATTCATTTTTTGTGTTTGTTCTACGTTATATTAATATTCGTTAGCGTGTCAATTTATGAGACATATTATGATATTGCGAACTAGATGTCCTTTAAGTGCCTACACAAATAGCAGGAAGGGATTGAAGCAATGTGTACCATTGATAATATCTCCCTCTTTCTCTCTCACTTCAAAGGTTTCACCTGGTATATACAGACTGTAACCCAAGGGCATGTCTTTTCCGTTATACCGACACCTTTGCAAACTTTCCTTGCCAAATTCTAACTATCACGTCCGGGAATAAGGCTATGAAGGTCTATCACATACTGAAAAAACGGGTAAGGGAAGATTATGAGGGTCTGGATTGCATTTATTGCTTGGTGAACATTTATAGTTTTCAGATAGTAACCAGATCGCAGGTAGCCAATGTCATAAGTTATTCCGCTAAACTTCTGCTCTTACAAAAACACACAAAATATGCCAGTGTTAGCAATAAAAGAATAACTGTTCTAAAGTCGAAAATAAATTCAGTGTTCCCGCTAAGGCCGTATGTAGCGAAATTGACACAGAAGCTAAACAATTGGCGCAAGGAGTTCCCAAAACAAAAAGTCATCTGGTTGGGTATACATAACGTTCTCTTCCTCAGTTCAAAAAGCATCTAAAAACTTACCTTTTTGTCAGGCTTTTCCGGATTCACAGATGTAACTTGTTTGTTTTCTTCGTTCGTGCGCATTGAGATCATTTGATGATGAGTGTGCACCTTATAAGAATCCTCCATTATTATTATTATTATTATTATTATTTCAATTTCATTCACATTTTTCACAATAACTCTCAGTTTGAGGTGATCTTTCCGAAATTGGCAATGGCGAGGTATATTTTTTTCTTTTATGTCACCTTAGCGCAAAGTCAGAATCCTTAGCGGGGATGTTATTAGTTTAAGAAATTATTAAAGAACAGGTCTTAAAATCATCCCCATAGCTTGTTGCATATTTTAAAATATCATCAAGAATATTAGCTTGTTTACAAATAAGGTGGAATATGCGCGGTAATAACAGTCGATTGTGAGTTCCAAAAACCTGCTTGACTGAGAATACAAGGATAGAATCATTTATTACACAGTTATCACACACCCAACTCTATATAAAACAGCTTGCGGATGTAAATGTAAAAATAACAAACTGATAGTAAAACTGGGCACGAATTGATGATGACTGGACAACTTGTACTATTTATTTTTATCTTAGACACAAGAAAAATACACGAGAGGAACACAAAATTATGTGAATGTAAATTGAAGTACAATTGATGTAATGTATGCGGATTTCAGCGTGCTTTTCGTAAATCAACACGATCAAGAATAAATGAGTCGTAGTCTAACAATGTTAAGAGTTAAGAAAAAAAGGTTTATCGTACGTAGATGGTCAGTGTTCCAATTTCAATCTTAGCATTTCTTTGAGACAAATGTTGTTATCTACCGTATTTGCACTGAATACAGCCCGCTAGTCTGAAGGTTTGCTAGTCTGAAAATGAAATAGGGTTCGCTAGTCTGAAAGTGAAATTAAGTCTGCTATTCCGACATTAAAAGGGTTCACTAATCTTAGGTTCGCCAGTTTAAAAATTGAATAATATGAAATAAGGTTAGCTAGTCCGAAAATCAGAGAATCAATCAGAGAAGACAAGGACATGCTGGGCTTTACAGTAACACCTCAAAGAAGTCGAAGGCACCCTGCAGAAGTCATTACCGACCTGGATTGCTATCCGACACATTACAACAAGCTCAAGAACTGCTGACCAGAGTTGAAGATGCTGCTGCAACAGTTGGTCTTATTATGAATGCTTCAAAAACCAAATTCATGGCATATAACATCAAGACTGATGTTGCACTGTCCACATAGAGGGAAGTCAACTAGACCAGGTCCAAGACTTTCAATACCTAGGCTCTTGGGTAGATGAGTCGGAAAAATATTTTCATGTCCGAAAAGCCCTCGCAAGGAAAGCTTGTAACAAAATGCGCCTTCTCTGGAAATCCAATCTACCAGACTTGTTAAAGATCAGCTTCTTCCGTGCAGCCGTAGAAAGTATTCTGTTGTATGGCTCAGAAGGGTGGACACTGACGGAAAGACTTGAAGCCAGGTTAGATGGGTGCTACACCAGACTATTAATGATGGTTCAAAACCTCAACTGGAGAGATCATCCTACCAGGGAGGTAATATATGGTGATTTACCCAAACTATCAGAAAGAGTGAGAGGTCGCCGCCTTAACTTTGCTGCTCACTGTGCTAGACGGCTTAAGAAACCAGTGTCTGGACTAGTGTTCTGGACGCCCACCCAAAGGACACGTGCACAGGGATTTGCAAATTTACAAATTTGGATGTAACTTGGCAACCGAACATCCAATAACCAATAGTAAAGTGTCATTTTAAAGCTTAACATGTAATCTTTTAGATATGACCAAAAATCAATTTTAATTTTGGGACCCTTAAGGTACCTTTCGATATGACGGGACACAATTTAAGGTATTAGTTGCTCACCTTTTGTTCTCGTACAAAACGAGAACATACATTTTAGAAATACGTATTTCTTGCATTGTGACTTTATTGCATCCCAATGTTTGTTCCGTCAATAAAGTGAAGTAAAATAGTTCAATTTGTACAACTTTTTCCTACAGTGCAAAGACCTTGAGTGCGAGCCCCAGTCTAAGTTAATTGATAATCTGCGATAAGTGAAGTGCACACACCTTATTTATCACCATGCTTGCATTTTTGTTTGAGAATGCGGCTCTATTTTGTTGTCAGAGCTGTTTGATCTAACATGTTGGCATGCCTATACACTATAAACGGAATGACACTTCTCATGTCTATTATGACATACTGTAAATTTCAAATGTTCTTTATATTTTTTGATCCGATGGAGATATACACTCTCCAGATACAGTTTAGATATTGTCGTTGACAAAGTATTAGAAATAAAATTTAAATAATTGAACCGACATTATAGCCATTATAGAAGCCACTCTGCTCCTTTGTTTAAACATTTAAAGATTCTCAATGTTTATGATACCTTTAAACTTGAAGTTGGCGTTTTCATGTTCAGGTACTCTCAAAATCAACTGCCAGATATTTTCAAATGCTTTTTCTCAAAAAATACCGATTCGCATGAATATTATACAAGAAATGGTAATGATTTTATTCTATCTAGACACAAAAAAGTATTTTCAGATAAATCTATCAAAATGTGCGGTTCTTTACTTTGGAAACATATTAATTACCATATTAAAAATTAAAAATCAATAAAACACTTCCGCAATCAACTTAAGGGTCAACTTTTATCTAATTATCACTAATATTTTGTTTGGAGCAAATTGGTTTTTGTGTAGGTTACTTGTTTTGTCTTTGTTTCTGTTTATTTAAGTGTGTTTCTTTGATATCAGGGTTGTGATTACCTCTGGCCTTTCTGGCCTTTTGATCACCTCCTCCATATTATCTGTGTTTTTAAATGTCATTTTAATATTGCTATTGTTTTTGTATATGATTTTATGGAAAATAAAACTGATATGAAATGAAATGAAATGAAATGACCAATAAATATGATGACTAAATCATTCACTCCAACTGTGATGTTTTAATCCAGGGAATAACTTGTAACAACCATAATCAGGTACCAAAATTCCATCTTATGATGTGATTTCGACCAATAGGGAGAAAGGTGGCTTATAAGTTCTTGTAATGTTATGTCTGACGTGGACTGATAACCCACGCTTATGACATTTTTGAGAATTATTCAGACTGATAAAAATCTGCATTTGATCAAAGACTGCCTATTCGAATTATACTGAACAAATAAAGAGCAGAACTTGCTATCATGATTTATAATGAACTAAAATTGCCAATAGATATAAAAACAACGTGATTTGCCGAAAATTCGCAGTTATTAACTTCAGTAACAAACAAGACGTGAATTCCATGACATTTTAATGCAAACATTAATGATAACTTCTAATTCGATGATTTCAAACTATGTCAATTATTTTATATTTGATATAGTCGGTCAATATTTGGTGAATATTCAAACACCAGCATTAAGGGTACGAGGAATCCACATGCTCAGGAAAATGTGAATCCTAACTATTTTTCAATCATGAAAAGATAAATAGTTTCCACTGCCTTTGCGGGGACGAACCATGGATTATGGCGGGGGTTAGTCATGCATTACGAAGCGAGAGATCTACCGCTAAGCTATCAAGGCAGCGTTGAGATTGTGAACTAAAATCGAAAACATAAACATTAGAATGCCGTATTTTTCTTTTGTTTACATAAAAATTGCAATTTTTGCCTCATTGGAATGCTCAATTTGTAAGTAAATTATGCAAATGCGTATATCAGACAAAATGTAGATACTTAAAACAGGCAATTCACAGGGCAAACTCAGAGTCGTAATTTACGTCCGGATTTTCGGGCAAAACAACCCGGGTTTGTTACATTATCATTCAAAATCAACTCAGTATATTTATAAGATATTATTTGTAATTCAATAAGAACTATCAAGCCTACAATCTGTCAAAATTTGAAACCAGTCGAATTGTTCGAACATCATGAAATTATGAGGTTTCGGCAAAAAAGGGTCAACTTTTTCGAAGTAGTCTTTAGGCGTCATTTTGACCTTGATAATGGACGTAAAATCACTAGGAAATTTATATATATTAATATAAGACTCTATTTAATATGTACGCCAAATATTGTGATATTCTGATGGTTGTAAGTAGGTAAAAACTTGCAGTAAACATGACATTCAGCCGAGCGAGACTTTTTTAGGGACTGTAGCCTTAAGCTTGTTAAATCAAAACTGAATATTATCCGTGTTTCTGTAATACTGGAACAGATATGTGTGAGTTAAACATATTTGAAATTATGCCTGAGGCTTTGTTTTGATGAAACTGAAATCCTTAGGGACAATATAACTTTGCCAATTACAACAGGATATAGGGGAGGGTGGGGTGAGTTGCCCCCCCCCCCCTTTTGTTTGAACGCCCCTGTGTTGGAGAGGTTAAGGTCTAGAAGATTTTCCTGTTAACACAAGATAAAATGCTCAAAATATAGAACAATTGAGTTTATCCCAGAAAAACTAAGTTTTTCAGGTGAAAAACTAAGTTTTTCAGGTGAAAAACTAAGTTTTTCGAGATAAACCTAGTTTTTCTAGTGAAAACCCGAGTTTCTCAGAGAAAAACTTAGTTTATCTGAGACAAACTTAGTTGAAAAACTCAATTGTTCTATATTTTGAGCATTCTATCTTGTGTTAACAAAAACATCTTCTAGACCGTAACCTCTCCAACACAGGGGCGTTCAAACAAAAGTGGGGGGGGGGGGCAACTCACCCCACCCTCCCCTATATCCTGTTGTAATTGGCAAAGTTATTTGAGAAAAACTTCAGGTGAAAAACTAAGTTTTGGTCAAAAACTTCGTGTTTCTGATAAACTCAGTTGATCTGATAAACTCAGTTGATCTGATAAATTTTGTTTATCTGATAGTTTATATGAGAAAAACGTATTTTGTCTAAGAAAAACTGAGTTTATCTAAGAAAAATTAAGTTTTTCATAGAAAAACTTAGTTTTTCACCTGAAAAACTCAGTTTTTGCGAAAACCTTTGTGTTTCTGATAAACTCAGTTGATCTGATAAACTTAGTTTGTCTGATAAACCCAGTTTATCTGAGAAAAAAACAAGTTTATTAGAGAAAAACTAAGTTTATCTGAGAAAAGCTAAATTTATCTGCGATAAACTAAGTTTCTCACCTGAAAAACTAAGTTTATCTGAAAATATTAGTTTATCTGCTGAAAAACTCAGATTATTTGAGAAAAACACAGTTTTTCAGAAAAACTCAGTTTAACTGGGTTTTTCTCAGAAAAACTGGGTTCTATATTTTTAGCATTCAGCTTGCCATATATGTACCCAAGCTATATTTTATGTAAATACGAAGACTCTTCGGCTTATCGTATTTAAATAATTCAAACAATAAAAAAGGCGTCACAAGGGCCAACTCACCCCGCTATGCGGGTCGAGTTGGCCAACCCAGTGGGGTGAGTTGGCCCCATTTACAAACAAAGAGTCTTACTCATTTTACCGTGACACATTTCATCCATTATGTTTTTTAAGGGAAGCACGGGAATGTTCTGCATTCAAAAATGTCCTTTTAAGGTGAAATGCCATAATAAATAAATACAATATCCATCTTTTAAAAAGATACGTTGTGACCTACAGTGTTATCTGCATGCAATATATACAATATAGGCCTACCACTGTACCAGATTCATTTAAGACTCCTTGCGTCTTGTTATACGCATCAATTTTCTTGCTTAGAATTAAAATCGTGTTAAAACGTCATAAATATTATTGTGCTAGAGTCTGAGTAGGTTATCATACCATCTTGGGTAAATTCGCCATAGGGCCAACTTACCCCATGTGGTAGGGGGCCAACTCGCCCCGTAGTCCCAGTTTTGACTTAACCTCGTGGCATACCAACAAAACAAAGGATAAAGTGGATTTGATCCCATGACATGTTGGACATGTACCATAGCTCGTAATCAATTATTATAACTTAGACCAGCGAAGTAATATTTGACACTAGTACAAAATTACGTTTGCTAAAACAGTATACTTAGGTAACTCAAAAACTCGTTTTACTGATAACTGATCACACAAAGAGATGAGCTGGGTTTTGTAAATTTTATGGTAAATTTGATGCATTATATATGACCAAAAATCACCAGTAACATAATTCTTCCTAGGTCACGTGAGCAGAAACTCGTGGATCAATTCACCCCGAGGGCCAACTCACCCCACCTTCCCCTACCGAAATTCTCTGGTTTCTTTACCGTTGGCTATTGCACTCGAAATGAATGCACTCGCTTGTCAAAAGAGCTCCATCTTCCTATACGGTTTTCTGAGCTTAATATCAAGTGGTGTTATTGTAATCCTACTTCATTTCCATTGCTAAACATGAGCAATCCTGGAATCTAAATGAAATCATCTAATTTTTTTCTTCCAACAATGATTGCTTCTTTTTTTATTAAATTGTTCCATTTTTTAGAATGTATCATTTAAAAAAATATTTACAATGGACATTGGCTTGATTACAAATATGGTGAAATTGGAATATGTGGGGTAATACATACGAAGGATAGAATCCTTTAATATGACCCAATTATCTCAAACCTAAATCTATATAAAACAGCTTGCGGATACAAATGCACGAATAATAAACTGATAGTAAAATTAATGATGACTGGTCAACTACTAACATTCATTTTGACTTAAGACACAAAAAGGGTACACGAGAGGCACACGAAATTCTTAGAATGTAAATTCAAGTACAATTGATGCAATGTATGCAATATATGTGTTTTTGTATTATCAACATGACCAAGAAAATTGACGCGCAGTCTAACAATGTTGAGAGTTTAGAAAATAAGTTTCTAGTACGTAGATGGTCATTGTTCCAATTCCAATTGTAAAATCATTTCTTTGAAACAAATCTTGTTACCTACCGTATTTGTACTGAATATTTGTACTGAATACAGCTCGCTTGCAATAGGGTTCGCTAGTCTGAAAGTGAAATGAGGTCCGCTAGTCCGAAGTTAAAAAGGGTTTGTTAATCCTATGTTCGCCAGTTTAAAAATGAAATAAAATGAACTAATTTGAAATTAGGTTCGCTAGTCCAAAAATGAAATAAGGTTTGCCAGTTCAAAATAAATAGGGTCCGAAAATATTTTTGTTTTGTTGATTACCAATCCCGATTTTTTCGGCCAAGCGGACATTTTTGTTTTCATTTTTGGACTAGCAAACCTTATTTCATTTTCGTACTGGCGAACCTTCGGATTAGCAGACCTTTATAAATTTCGTACTAGCGGACCTTATCTTAAATTCTTCGGACTAGTCAACTCTATTTCGACTGACGTACTTTTTTTCAAATTTGGACTGGCGAACCCTCAAGCATAGGAAAATGCACTTTCGGAGTGGTGAAACTTGTTTCATTTTCGGAAAAGAGAATCTTAGGGCTAGCGAACATTCAGACTAGCGGGATGTTACCGTTGTACTGTTTTATATCCGTTTTCATGGGACACTTCTTTGATTCTGCCATCATTATTTATTACAGCAAATTAGCTGCAAAGCATTATATTTTATTATACTATTAAACATTAAACTTCACAGGGAGTGTGTTTGTTGTTTAAATCGTATCCTGCATAAACAAATTCGAGTTGATTGATTTAGACCCGAAGATTTTTTGAAATAGTGAAGGAGCGCAACACCGAAGAGATTAAGCGTTTACTTTCCTTATTACGTAACAGGTTCAGGCTGGAGGGCTTGGAATTGTTACAGATTACAGATAAGCGCGTGCGTAGCTAAACACAGCACAGTTGCAGGAGACGCAGCGCGCGTTGTATGTGTGACTCGCGCACCAGAATCTACGGAGCGCGTGTAGTGGGATTATGTTTACTTGCGGATGAAAAAAAGCCTCATCATTCCCGCCTAATTAGTGTTGATCAAAGTATAGACTCGGATATCGGCAATAACAACATACCTAAAATCTACTCACTACCGGAATCACGCGTCATTTTACAGCTGCATGGGCCACGCATGTGAAACGCACTGCGTCAGTTGCAGTTTTGCGATGTTAAACACACGCAGAAAAAGGTGCATTGGGTCATGACCCCGTCCCACGCGTAACATGTGCAGCGTTGTAATGGTGGTGATTGTTTTTTTAAAATTGTTGTTATTGCAAACATACTCGTGCCTAGGTGAGACTGCAACTGTTTTGTCTTCAATTTTAAAAAGAATTATGCTATTTTGTGTTGTATCATAATTGTCTTGGCTGTTGAGTTGTCCATTTTGATTTATCATTATTCGACCTCAAGCAATGACAAGATGGCGGTTCTGTGAAACTCTTCGGGAGATGTGCAAATTTTTTGAATGAATTTTTGTTTCACTTGAAAACAACAGTCGCTAAAAAAGTTCATTTTGGCGCAAAATCGTCTTTCGCTGAAAACACGCAAGCAAAGAAACCATCGCCAAACAATTTCGTGCGTTTTCAATGTTTTCTGCATCGAAGGTTCATGATGGAGGGCTTGGTGTCATTTACCTTCTACGTGATCGTGAAGCAACTTCCACGCAAGAAATTATGCGCGAGTCAAACTAACACAAGCAATCTATTACGCCCATTAAGGGTACGAGGAATCCACATGCCCAGGAAAATGTGAATCCTAACTATTTTTCAATGATGAAAAGATAAATAGTTTCCACTGCCTTTGCGGGGACTCGAACCATGGATTATTGCGGGGGTTAGTCATGCATTACGAAGCGAGAGATCTACCGCTGAGCTATCAAGGCAGCGTTGAGATGGTGAACTAAAATCTAAAACATAAACATTAGAATGCCGTATTTTTCTTTTGTTTACATAAAAATTGCAATTTTTGCCTCATTGGAATGCTCAATTTGTAAGTAAATTATGCGAATGCGTATATCAGACGACAAAATGTAGATAATATATATATAGCTCTTTCCAAATAGACTTTAACATTCTTGTTCCAAAAGTTACACGAATGTCAAAACATGGTTCGACGTTACACCTTAAGGATATTTCGTTTTGGATAATTGCTTAAACGCGTTTATAGCTGTCGGAACCAGACATGAAGTAGATGGATCAACTTCAAGTCTTAGATATGACTTTAACTCTACCTTGTCACTGTTACATACTAGTATATGCCCCTACATTCATGTTTAATTACAAATACGAGGTTGTAACCTTTGCGCATAATATTGATCATGTTGATTCGGTATATAACTGACTAGTCATTCAAATATATTTTCATTATGGAACAAATTGCCTCAAAGGTATCATTGTTTATCTTTTTTTGAATATTCCAAAACACTTAATTCAAATTATGTTTTATTACTATAACCTTTATAAATACCTTTGTTCATTAATCATGGTTGCCTTTGAGTTTTGCATATGCATGTTGACGGGATTCAGTCATCTAGTATATAAACCGTGGTCAGTAATAAAGCTTCCTTCTTTAATAGAAACCTTATCTAAACTACGTGTGTCATGTGTAATTGGAACTTGATTGTCGTATGCATAGAGAACTAAGATGAATTTTGATCGTCCCAGAAGAACTTAAAGTAAAACAAAGAGAGTACTTTGGCGCTGAAAATGAAACATTTGCCTATTATCAATAATTATAGCAGGCCAAGGAGCTATACCGTATGCTTCTAAATTTCTAAGTGTTATGTAAATGGTTTTTTTTTCTAGTTTATTTAAAAATTTAAATGTATTTCAAATGTATATGCAGTGTTTTATAGCATTCAATTATCTTTTGTTATTAAAATATTATAGCCCAGCTATTCCTATTAATGTTTATTTTTTATTTCTTCTTGCACTGCTCTCATGGAAAATGAAATACTTTCAGAATATCAATAGTATAATTCTGTACAGATCAAGTTGAAGTAAAAGTCAATTATTTAAGCTACATGTTATAATTAATAATTTTATATTCTTAGCTTATAATAATTTAAGATTTAAAACTTATTAATTTAAGTTAGTCACCGTTTGTTATCATACAATACAAAAACATACAAGTATTTAATTTGTTGTTGGATTGTTTTGGATTTTAGAAATGTGGGTTTCTTGCCTTGTGGCTTTATTGCATCCCGTTATTTGATCCGTACAAAATAGTTAAATTTGTACAACTTTCACCTGCAGTGTAAAAGGCCTTAAATACGAGTCCCAGTCGAGTCTAAGTTAATCGATAATCTGCGATAAGCGCAGTGCTCACACCTTATTATCACCATGCTTGCATTTTTGTTTGAGAATGCGGCTCTGTTTTGACATGTTGAAATGCCCATACACTATAAACGGAATGAAACTTCTCATGTCTTTATGACTAATTCATTCACTCTACATGTAATGTTTTATTCCGGGGAATAACTTGTAACATCTATAATCAGGAACCAGAATTTCATTTTGATTTCGACCAATGAAGAGAAAGGTAGCTTACAAGTTCTTGATCTATTTTGAACTATTTTGTACGGATCAAGTGCTTGATTTATTGATCTCGAGACAAGATGATGATCTTATCCAGCAGTATGATATTGACTAGAAATTCATATCTGATCATCATATTATTTCCTGTGTTATCAATTCTACAAAACCGCCACCACTTAAAGTTACTTCGACATCACGTGACTATCACAAAATGGATAAAGATGAGTTTAGCAAGCGGTTGGAAGATCGTTTCATTAGTGAATTTCCACTCCTTTCAAGTGATCCGACTGAGCTCGTTCATTCTTACGAGCAAATAACGTCATCTGTACTTGATGAAATATGCCCGTTAAAAACAAAGATTCGTGT
>JXSR01S067447.1:24784-39320 GCA_000969725.1 Ophiothrix spiculata | reverse complement strand
CGACCTTGGACGTGATTTTTGACTATGCTTAGCTTCAATGGCCCGTATATCGTAATGTACTATGCCGGTATTAAGGTACCTTTCGATATGACGATACACAAATGGTGGAGGTCGTGAAATTGCTGATCCTGCACGAAGTATATATGTTTCCCGTCATATCTAAAGGTACCTTAATACCGGTGTAATGAATGGTACAGTCCTACCCATTTTATTGTCCCCCCTTCATTGACTTCAACGGAGTAAAGCGTGACCTTGATGTGTGATCGATACACGTACAAAGTACATACTATACAAATGTATAGGTACCCGGACAATAAATGGGTAGGACTGTATCATTCATGACACCGGCATAGTAAATTACGAGATATGGGCCATTGAAGCTGAGCATAGTCAAAAATCACGTCCAAGGTCAACTTTCTAATTTCATCAGAAATGTTATTTTTGAAGTGTATTCTGTCATATTAATCAGGTTCCAACATCCAAAACATAAGAAAAATGTTTTAAAAGCAAAGATAAAAATCCTTTCTCTATTTAAGTTTTACTCTGTACAGAACTTTAAACCTGATTTTCTCAGAACTATAGTTTTCTAAATCAGGCCGATGCCTTTTACCAATCTGGACGTAACTTTGCAATCGAAAATCCAATATCCAAAAGCAAGGTGTCATTTTAAAGCTTAAACTATAATCTTTCAGATGAGACAAATAAAATCAATTTTCATTTTGGGACCCTTTAGGAACTTTTCGATATGACGGGTCACATACGGTAATATAGTGTCCTAGAGGCACATCGGATTACTTATCTTTTATTTGCAAAATTGCGTTATATGAAAGATAGTTGGAAATATGTAACATGATTGATATTCGAATGTATGGATATTTATTCGTCTTTCTCATCGGTAATATGATTTGATAAAGTATGATATGATATGATATGATATGATATGATATTGATGATATCATATGATACTGCATGCTATGATATGAAATAATATGCAATATCTGCAGAGTCAATGTTATATAAGTAAGCAAATTTACATTTTCTTTAAAAAATAGTGGACGGAAATATATTTGATACATCAGTCAATACTGTACCTTACTTCTGCAACTATGCGCCGTTGCAACAATAACCACACTGTAAAAAATAATTGGACAGATTACAGTTTTTACAGTGGAATGGTCTTCAACAGGCATCTGACTCCTTGGGATGATCACGTGACAGACGGCTAGTGTTTGCTTCCATAAGAAAATACGTTTAACATCGTTGAATAGATTAGGTTTATAGAATATCAATTGAAACATATTTAGTTTGAAAAAACCAGTGAATTCACTGGTTTTTGTCAAACTAAATATGTTTAAAAAATACGTTGTTCTGAGATATATCCATACGTTCTACAACTTGATACACCGCTAAATTAGTGCGGTAACTAAGAGTGGGGCCGCAACTCTTGCGAACAGATGATATCACTGTGTCTGTTGGGATGCACGTAAATAAGGCAATGACATCATATAGTTTCAGTGTCAGTTAATGTAATGTCTTTGATATGATTAGAAAAGTCATCGGTGTTCCAGATATGGTTAGATGACAGGTCAACTAAACGTCCAAGTAAATCTGCCGCGTGTTTGGCTAAATTATAGGTAACATTACCAATCCTACTGACGATAGTAATATCTCGTTTGTGGATTTTGGCAACAGCTGGCTCAATACGAGGATCTTTTTTTTTTTTGTCAGAGTTTATAGTTCCCTCGTTGAACAATTATAGTCAGTTTCCTGTTTTCTCAAACCGCCGGTAGAAGTGTTAAAGTATTCCAAGGTCTTTACACTTCGCGTCGTAACCCTGTTTATTCAAAACAAAAACATTTTCCTAATATCTGCTAGTACAATAACATTCGAGTCATTATTTGATAAGTAAGATTAAGCTTTCCGCTCTCCCTTGGTAAAACCCTTTTCACGTAATTATCCCCAGTAATCAGGGTCCATATCCATTAAACCCTGCCAACTTAAGTTGGCTACTAACTCTTTGTCTACCTATTAACTTTTGACAGGTAGACAAAGAGTTAGCAGCCAACTCATGAACTAGAGTTAGCATTATTTCATGAATATGGGCTCAGATGTCTGTTGAAAACTATTTGTTATGGCCGTTACGTTGCATAGTTGTAAAAGTAAGTTCAAGTATGTGCTTGATTTATCACATGGAAATATTAAAAATCATTAATTAAACATATTTTAGGGTATTTACTTAAAACATAAATCAAACGTTTATTTAATCAGTTTGAAGCTTTTTATCAAAACAAAATATAAATCATAATTACCGATTTCTGTACGAGTTGTGATTGACATTAAATTTCTATTTCAAAGGGTATTTCAATTACTGCAATCTTTATTTTGATCACAATCTGCATCAAAAGAAACATGAGTGGATAATTAAAATATACTATTTACACTATCATTGATTTTATAAAGTATCTTTTTTGGCATTATTGTGAGCCATTTTTAATTGCTGACAATTTCTGTAGCTCGCATGGTAAATATAATATTGGGATAGTGCACTACTCCAAATCAAATCGGGTACACGTTCCTTGTCCGACATGCTAGTCCGAAAATGAAATACACGGCGATAGTCTGAATCTGAAAAAGACTGCACCAGTCCGACATTTTTGTAGGATTAGCGCAGTGCATTTTAGATTCGGACTAGCGCAGTGGATTTCTGTTTAAAAATATACACAATACATTGTTGTCGGACTAGCACAGTGGTTTTCAGATAAGAATTATTGCACTGCGCTAGTCTGACAGGAAATTCGGACAAGCGCAGAATTTTTTTCATTTCACATTCGGACTGGCGCAGTGTCGGATTTGCGCAGTGTTTTCCATTTTCGGCCTGAAGCAGTGTTTTTTTTTTCTGACTAGCGCACTGCTATTCATTTTTGGACTGACGCATTTCTACAGTATAGGAAAAGTGTGTAGTCGGACTAGCGCATTGTCGGACTAGCGCCGTGTCGGACTACCGGCGTGTTGTACTAGCGAGTGCACCCTATCAAATCTTCAACCAAAGACTGCGAGTTTGATCCTGGATAAGATCAGCGGGTAGCGTCTTTGTGCAAAACTTACAACATTTGCGTCGGGGCATTAATATATTAATTATAAATGTTTTACTTAGTAAGGGGGTAACAGTTAAATTAACACCACTTTTGCTAGTTGAATTTGCACTAACCTCTGGTCCACATACTCCTTTATCAGCCCAGGGCTTGTAGTTCCAAGACTTTGTCATAGACTTAATTAATAATATGTTAATGTGGCAAATGTGTTATGCATATGATACACTGATATTAAAGTAACAAGAAATATCACAAACACAGCTATAAGTTCATAAAAGCTACTGTATCTTAGTTCATCTAGTATACGGTTGCTTATAAAGTCGGAATGAAAATATTTTTATCATTTTTCTTATGTAAAGGAAAATATCGGGAAACTTATGTTGCTTTGTTTAGATTTGATAGGTAATCTTGTTGGGTGTGAAATGGAACTCCGAATGTGATCGATTTTCTCATTACTGGTAAGGGGCAACAACACAAATTGGTCAAAAACGTGAGTTTTAGGTCAAATTTTATTTGACCCCGCCTTCAATACTCAAGTTGACTGGTCATATTGAATGTTTATCTGAAATAGAATGATAAGCAGGTGATTGAATGTCTTTGTCACGCTTGACTGCCTCAAGAGAATGCTTGGAAGCAAAGCACAAAATGGTCATTCAACGCCCCTAAATTACAAAAATAGGGCTGTGGTGAACGTGGAATGGTCCCCGACGGTATATGATAACATAGAAGGTTTTAAGAAGTTTTTAAGATGTCTTATACCGACAGAAACGTATTTTGAAGAAATCTCAGTCACTTTTCCTAAGTGGGGCGCAGGGTTACAGCAGCATTATGAAAGGTTGAATAAAGTACATCTCTACCGAGGAGATTACTAGTACTCAATTGGAAAGAAATATTCTCGGACAGATCTATGTTTATTTGGTTAGCTGTTGCAACGTTAGATTTTAATATAACTACCAAATCCATTTTAATTACGTTCCATGGAGTTAAAATGCAGATGAATGTACATACTGTGCATCAAATTCTTACTAAGTGTAGTAGTGTGAATAGAAAATAAAAAATGAATTACTTCAAACTCGGTCAAATTGCAAAAACATGAGTTTTACTCTAAAAGTTAAAAATATATGTTTAAAATCATAGTTTTATGACATTTAACAAGTTTTGATTTATACACATGGTCTTCCCTCGGAAGAACTACACTTGTCAGTAGGCTCACTGAAGAATACTTCGGGGATTACCAAAACGCCAAAAACCAAAAGTAAAAATCTCACTTTGTTTTAAAATTTTACCAAAATATAACAAAAATAAGCCCATTATTTGTGGACACGTTTTTGCCCTGTTACTTACTAACTTAAATCCATTTTAACAGTGTACATTTCTAGAAGTGGAGTAAAAAACTGAACCAGATGGTGGTGGTTACTTTTGACAAAAGTCTTCGATTTACTTACATTATATATACTAGCTATATTAATCATACGTCAGCAGTCAGAGAAATCAAAGTCCTCTCACGTTTTCCATTCTGTCATGCCTAAAATAGAAATAATTTTCGTATACTGTTGAAAGAATGTCTATGTGTGTTACACTGAGGTATAAAGGATTGTCAATCTTCAACACAATAGAAATCAATTTAAATTGCATTATGAAGTTACTGATGAAGCGAAATATTTTAATCAACTTTCAAATGAATCTTCGTGGCATATTTCCATTTCAATTACAACTTACTGTGATTTTTAAAAATGAAAAACCTTACATGATGTACACATTTTAAACAAACAGATAATCATATGCAATATAAATTGTAAATATATATACATGCGCAAATTTGATCATAACAAAAATACTCTTTTCAGTTTAATAGGGTTATCCCATGTTAAGGTATATTTGTAAGCAAACATTAATCCTGGTCTTCCTTAGCTTATTTTCGCAATACGTCTTCATGGGTTTGTTAGTAGTTACAGACCTCTGTGAAGTTGAATATGAATTGGACAAAGTTTAGATGTTTATTTCTATGATGTACGGTAGAGTGTTCTTTTTCAATTGATACCAACACTAGCAAATCAATCAATTAACACATTATATGAATCACAAACTTACTATACAATGCATACAATAGTCGAAACGTTTTTGTTGTTGTTGTTGTTTACTGTTTTTGAAAGACCTCCAAGTACCGAAACTACAGTAATCAAAAATTGTTTTGTTAACAATGCAATTATTTAATTGCTGCAAACAACCAAAGTAGGTGCAAAATATTATATGTGTTTTAGATTGTTTGGAGTATAGATTATAATAATGGTAGTAGATTCTTATATAGACCCAAACTAAAAGAGTCTGTAAAAGGAGTATATAATATTTACCTAAACAGTCTAAAGATCATTCAGATAGATAAATGAAACTACCTAGAAATGATCTATGATTTTATTTCAATTTTATAAATGCAAAGAATTAGCTTATGATTGACATTTGGAGAATTGACGTTGATTGACTGTAACGTACTGACATATAAAATGTTAAAAGTACTCATATAAACTTTGCTGAAATAACTGTACAAACAGGTCGTGTTAACGAATTCGTTATATATATTTACTGAAATATTCATTAATACAATAGTGAAGTATATTGAGTGACACTTATACTTAATTGGCTCATGCATATGGATTTATGCTTAAATTGCTGATAATTGCCGATAATTGAAACGACACGATTCTACCATATATATTCGTTAATTAAATAGGTAGAATTGATATATCTTAGTTTTATAAAAAATTAATGCAACACGTGTTTGAGTTGTTTAACTTCAAGCATGTATATAGAGTGTTCAACGTCATCGTACTCACAACCCTATTTTCATGGGTCGGGGAAAAAAGTCCTGTCACATTACAATCATTTAGCAGTATCACGATACCACATCACACCTTATGATGACAAGAATATGCAGTACATTTATTTAGTGTAATTTTCAAGTCATGATTTGAAGTCAATCACGAAAACGGTCTGCGTGTATGGTGCGTATTGCGTCATGCGAACCCTCCATAAAGAGCCAATCATCAAAACCAATGTGTATGCCTGACTTTACGCATGTCAAATATTGTCCTCATCGTTAGTTTTTCAGCATCTTCAGCATGTACATGTAATTTTATTTCATAATTTAATTCAATAGTTGTAATTTATTAGCGTAATTTAATACACTACTAAAACAAATTGTGAACTATAATAGTCTCGTGTTTTAATGTGATGTGGTTTTTAAATGTTACAAGCTTGTGATTGATAACCTAGATTATCAATGAGGCTAAAACAAAACAAAGATAAACGGATTTTTGACACGAACCCGATAAGATGAATGCATCTACATATATTTAAGTTTGTCTATCTTATAATCATATAGAGCAGGATGTGTTCGAGTACTTAGTATTTTAAAATGTTTATACCATGTTGACATAATCATGATGTGCGTTAAACGTGAGGTATACTGGGTGTAATAGACAAATTACTGACATAACAGAGATTAAAAAAATGCAATGAAAGATTTTGGTAAAATCGAAATGTTTTAAAACGTTTCAAACAACTGATAATTTAAAAAAAATGTTGCATCTATATACAAAGAAATTTTTTTTTCAAGTGAAATTTAAAGTTACATATGTTTGATAAACTTCAAATTAAATGAAAATAAAAAGAAGCTTTATATCATACAGTTTATCATATGCAACAATGTATTAAAGATAAAAAAATCAAGATAGAATGTCGAAATGTCATACTACGTACTTTTACTCCATTTTAAAAAGATGCCTCTTAAATTATTTTCAATCTTTGAACGACTAATTATCAACTATTATATTAAAAATTGTTAGATCTTTATAACTGCAGATATGATTCTATGAGAAAATTATTTCAATTCAATCTCTTAATTTGTTCTGTCTGATTGGTTTACTCAAAGAGAGTATTATCTTCTATTTTTTTTTAATTTGTATCTAACACACCAATTATTAAAGCGTATTTCATCTATTATTCCAATACGGTAACGTAGATGTAATAAAAAAAGAAAAAAATCCTTGTTAATTGCAAAACAAAGACAGTCGCTGTTAGATTTTTGAGTACTATTGAACATTGAATCTATTACATAGAAAGGAGCGTAAACTTTATTGGAATCTTTCCCGCTGGTAATCTCTACAATGTATTTGTGTAGTGTGTTAGATACTTTGTGCTAGCACCTTACTTAGGCAATAAGTATCAATATTTGTAGAGCTGAATTGCAAAATGGCTTACAGATCTCTTTTTTTTCTTCAAAAATGAGGTTTTGGTAGATTCTTATAGATCTTTAACTTGTGCATCATCCTGGCAAAATACATTGTTAAAAAATATCCCTAAGATGGTTAAAATCATGAAAATGTTACTTTTATGCCCAAATATGGACATCGTATGACCATATTTTGGCATTAAAGGGAATAATGCTCATATATGTTTTTTATTAAACATACCAAGATGTGGAAATTTTGTATTTATAAAGTACATCATAGATTTGAAAAAGTAATTTTGCAAAACAATTGGTAAATAGGTGGTTCTTACGTTAACATTTGATGAGTTGTCCTGCTAAACGGCTTACGTCCATTTACAACAAAAAACATCAATAGCCAATTTCATAAGAAACTATCTAAAATACACCTAATTTTAAAAGACATATTAATTCAGATTTACTAAAATCATTATCAGAATTTTTGCAATACATTTTGATGTCCTATTGGTTTCTTTCCCTTTTCTCAAAAAGCAAAAAATAGACGTAAGCTGTTTTGCAATTTAACTCTTAATTTACAAAGAAAAGTATTATAGGTGACTCTAAAATACAAAATGGCTCATAAATCAAATATTGTTGGACTGATTCGACTAAAACTTGAATCTAAAACATCTGTAGTGATGATCTCTCATAAACAGGCAACTGAAAACTAGGTTTTAAAAAATTAATAAATTATCAAAATAATTGAAATTAAAACAATAAAAATCTTTTACTCAAATGTTAAATTAATAAAACTTGGAATAATTGAACCCCTTAATAATTAATTCGTAATTCTGAATCCAATGCTACTAAAAACATATCGTCAATACTATGTACAAATAAGGTTCACTATACGTTTGTATAAATTAGACATATGTTTATTTTAGCATGCAATGCTTTAGCTGCGTAGTATTCACATACAATCTGATTTCAAAAATGAAAATGCGGGAGCATTAAGAAGCAACACGTGCTTTGTAAAGCATTGATGATACAATTTGCCCAACAGAGTTTTAGCATTCGGAGCATACTCAATTTGCATTGACATGCCATCTTTCAAATGTTGTACCTGCATCTCAATTCTAAAGAAGATCAAGTAGAATAACTTTATGCACCGGCAGAATATTGATCAATCTTACACTTGTTCTGAAGGCGCTACTACCTCAAGTGTCATGCCATCAGTATGACTAATAGTTGTAACGCCCTTTGTCGAAAGCAAACACGGCATTTACGCTTTTGATTTTAGTAATTCATTCTTATCAGTAGAAAGGTCATGCCATATAGTTCTACTTGACTCTGCATACCTATATAGACCGTCCAGCCAGTTCAAATCAGCCGTTAAGTCAGTTTGTGGCTATTTTCATTTAATACTTATATGCAAAGTCCATGTTATAAGGATTAAACTTTTCTCATAGAACTAAATAGACTAGTACTGAAATAAATGCTATGAATTTAATCACAATACATCTATATATGGCGCAATAAGAAAGTATCCATTCATGCATGATATCACTTTGACGTCATGACATCACTTTGACGTCATTTTTACTGAAATAAAAAAAATCATTTCTATATAAACTAAAAGCTAAAAACGATTCAAAATCATAGAACAGGCATTATCATATGTTTTTTTAATAAATAATACTTTGATTCAAACTTTGAGCTTGGAAATCTATCCTACTAAGAGTGTTCGTAATTTAAAAGCATGACGCCAGTGGAAACTATTTATCTTTTATATAAATAGTTTCAACTGCCTTTGCGGGGACTCGACCCATGGATTATGGCAGGGGTTAGTCATGAATTACGAAGCGAGGGATCTACCGCTGAGCTATCAAGGCAGCGTTGAGAGCGTGAACTAAAATCTAAAACATAAACATTATAATGCAGTATTTTTCTTTTGTTTACATAAAAATTGCAATTTTTGCCTCATTGGAATGCTCAATTTGTAAGTAAATTATGCGAATACGTATATCAGACAAAATGTAGATAATGTAGATACTAAAAACAGGCAATTCACAGCTCAAACAGGACCAACTCAGAGTCGTAATTCACGTCCGGATTTTCGGGCAAAACAACGCGGGTTTGTTACACTATCATTCAAATCAACTCAGCATATTTATAAAATATTGTTTGTAATTCAATAAGAAGTATCACGCCTACAATATGTCAAAATTTGAAACCAGTCGAATTGTTCGAACATCATTAAATTATGAGGTTTGGGCGAAAAAGGGTCAACCTTTTCGAAGTAGTCTTTAGGCGTCATTTTGACCTTGATAATGGACGTGAAATCACTAGTAAAGATATATGTATAAACTAAAGACACTATTCAATATGTACGTCAAAAATTGTGATATTCTGATAGGTGTAAGTAGGTAAAAACTTGCAGTAAACATGACATTCAGTCGAGCGAGACGTTTTTAGGGACTGTAGCCTTAATCAAACAAGTTTAGTCTGCCAATATGCATGTTCATTATAAACACAAAGACCAAAGAATCTCACTTCAATCAAGTCTGGTTGTAAGGTAAAGCTTCCTTTTCATAGTCATCACAAACAAATTGAAAATGCGGGAGCATTAAGAAGCAGCACGTGCTTTGTAAAGCATTAATGATACAATTTGCTCAAACGAGCGTAAGCATTCGAAGCATACTCAATTTACATTGACATGCCATCTTTCAAACGTTGTACTTGTATCTTAATTCCAAAGAAGATTAAGTAGAATAACCTTATGCACCAGCAGAATGTTGATCAAGCTTACACTTGTTCTAAAGAAGCTACTACCTCGAGTCTCATACCATCAGTATGTAGTAGTTGTAACGCGTTGTGTCGAAAGCAAACACGGCAACTTGCAACTCGCAACTCGCAGATTATCCAAACCCAACTGCGATAAACGCAATTTAAAACCAGTAAACTATAATGGTTTCTATTGATGGCCATTCTAAGATGAAAGTCTTTCATGATTCAGTTCAGTTTATTTAAAATAAAACTAGGCAAATGTTTTGAACAATGCATGGATATTGTGAATCAGCAAAAAATCGGTTTCGTCAAATTAACACCTTTGTATTTTCACCCATATAGCGCAAAATATTCCTTGTTAACATTATTACGGTTGTGATGAGCTGTATAGGTACAATTGGTCTTGATATATAAATAATGTGAACGCGTGTCGATGTTGACCGTCTACTCTTAACATTTGAAATTGTTTGATTCATAATGAAAACGACCTAAGAGACTGATCCTTGGAGCACATGTTGTGTGCTCTGTCTGTTAAAAATGTATTTACTGAATTTATCAATATGGGAGTAAGGTTTATGAAGGTGTTGATTCATCCAGGTATTGTAACATCAATTGGTAGACGTCAAATGAGATGTGAAACGACGCCACTCAATTAAATGTAAATCCAAAAGACTAGATTAAATTATATTACTTTGATGGGAGTAAGGTATAAATTAATAGACTTTTGGTTCCACTCTAATAATATCAAGATAAATTAACAAGAGACACTTTTACAGAACAATCGATACAGTTAAATTAATAAAGACATAGAAAGAACCTTATTACATTTCTTTCGAAGAACTAAACTGTATTAAACGTGCTTTTATCAACGTTTGCAAAACCTGTTTGCAACCAAAGTGGTTACGTTAAATGAGTTATACATAAGTAACATTACGGAAAGGTCATCGCACGACCTCTTTATTTGTGAAATATTTTGTCTGCTTTGCTAACATCTGTTTATGGCGTATAAAATAGCACATCGTTTATTCCATGCTTATACATGTGCAAAACATGTAGTGTTAAAATTTTATGATATACTTTAATCAAACTTTTTTAAAATGGTAATTATTCTTATGTGATAATTATTAAACACAACAGAGCTAACAAAATGTTTTTTTAGCAAACATTTTAACTAGTCCTACTTTCTAATTTTGGTGACACAGTATAATATGTATTGAAATCGTTAAGAACACTAAGATTAAAATACCAACTATCTAATCCGACTACTTATAGCGTCTAACTAGTTAACAAAATAGTGAAATGGTTGAATTTTTACCAAAGGATAAGAAGCGTCTGTGGTTACATTCTACATATATGTATACCAGTTCAAGATTTCCTGTGGCCTAGTGGAAAGGCGGAAGACTCCGAATCAGTAGATCGCGGGTTATTTATGTCATTGAGCAAGACATTCCATCTTTATTGTTTCGTCGATATTGGAGAGTTGTTTTGTTAGAATGTCGAATGTGCAAGGTCTTAAACGAACTCACTAACTTTATAACGAACTTTATTATATAAAATGTCTCAAGTATAAGAAACACACCTAATAAAAATTCTTGAATTACTACATTTTTATGCGTATATTTTGATTCTTAAGGCATTTATCTTGATGTTGATTATGTTAACAATGAAGTAGCTAAAAAGATATGACTTGAAGGTCTAGAGTTTTTAAAATAACTTTCAAATATAAGCGTTTCACGACAGTTTCACTACATAGCACATGATTCCATTTTATTGTTATGTCTTTCAGCGTCTTAAAAACACAATTTCATAAAAGAGTGGAAATTAATTCTCAACATTAATTTTCTCAAACAATAAGATTTGATTAAAATATTAAGGAGATAATATATATTTCGCCTATTCTATATGCAACCGTACTGATGATATGTCAATATCCTCGACGTAATTGTATTTTTCACTTGTGCTACTGAAAATTCTGTAATGTGTTTCTATTCTTCATTACACTCTTAAAAAGAAAGGATCAAATTGATCCGATAAAGTATCAAATATGAGCTTACCCGTTTCAGGATCAATTTTGATCCAAGTTCTCCACAAATTTGATCCTTTCTTTTTAAGAGTGTAGGCTAATGTACTTCCTAAATATCAAATTTCAACTGTTTAATAAGGAATGACCATATACGGGTATTATTCCAAATATGACGCCAATATTTGGTTTGAAAATTAAAAGTTTTTGAAATTTTGAAATTTTTCAACAACGTATTTTTGTCAGGATGATACATATTATGGGGATCTGTAAAATCAATTCTGAAAAAAAAACATGGCCCTTCAAGCAATTTGATAAATGAGCTTTTCAATCGACAATTTTTCAACAAACGTATTTTTGTCAGGATGATGCATAGTATGGGGGTCTGTAAACTTAATTCTAAAAAAACATGGTCCTTTCAGCAATTTAATAAACAAGCTCTTCAATCGACTGTGAACAGGTCACCTAATTGAGAATGTTTGAAATAGGTATGTGTACGTTTCATATTGAAGGCGATGATTAATTTGATCAGCGTTTTATTTTATTTTGCATCCTTTAATGCTAGTCTGCTTTTTAACTCTTTGCATGCTGTTGTCACATCCATGGAATGCACAGAACCCATGTAGGTTAGATAAAGTTAAAGAAGGAAAATCAATTATTAACCGCCCTATAAGGTTTATCGAAACATATGTTTTATGCAATAAAACCAAAATATATAATTTGAAATAATGTTTAGTGGTGATTTCTAGCAGAAAAAATATCTTTATTGCATTTTATTCCATTATGAAGAAGAATTAAACCAACGAGTGCGGTATACCGACTCAAGGCGCTAGCAAAGGTAACTACCCTGTATTCAAGCTAGAATATTTAAAACTTCGGCACATTTGTAAAAGTGACAAATTAGTTCAAGTCCATAAGTTGCTATGTAAGCCCTCAGGTGGATCAGTTAATATCACCATCCCTTCCTATAATGGCAATAAAGCTATCTACATGTAATATCTAAAATTTAATTTTCCTTGCATGCTTTCTGTGTGATACAATTATGGTGCTGTCTCATATTTTTATCGTGTGTACCCTTTAAGCAAACGATCGGATCAAATTAACGTAAAAGCATATTTAAAAACAGTATCATCATGAGATTGAAGAACAAGTAAATTTTACTTTTTTACTTTCATTTTTCTAACAAAGTTGTCGTGCGACTTAATCATAAAACTTTTCTTATAAATCTAAAGAGACTTGTATTTAAATAAATGCTATAAATTTAATCACAATACATCTTTATATGGCGCAATAAGAAAGTTTCCATTAATTCATGACGTCACTTTGACGACATTATTTCTAAAATAAGAAATGCATTTCTATATAAGCTAAAGTAAAAACGAATCAATATCATAGAACAGGAGATTATCATGTGGTTTTCAATAAATTGTACTTTAATTCAAACTTTGAGCTTTGAAATATATCCTACTAAGATAATTCGTAATTTGCAGGCAAAAAGAAATGTAATTTTATTATTGTATTGATCCAAGAAAATCATTTAAAGCTGAGCAAATACAGTGACAAAATAACCTTATGAATCTTGTCTACCTGTCAGTCACAGTGTTTGGTCGTGTTGACCTAAGACCTGCTGACAGAATACGCTTGTCTTTTAAATGACACTATTTCTTACATGTTGATATTTCAACCTGATATCATACCAAAGATACATAGCATATCTCAGTAATCAGATTTGAAGCATAGCAAAATAATTAATACTTTTTTTATTTGAATTTACCGCACAGGTAGTCTAGATTCATAAAGATGAACTCTTTAAAACAATCTCTACATTCTAAAATGTGTTGAGACTTTTTAGACATGTATACTTTAGGTCCCAGATTCTGGTAAATTAAAATAGTATTACTAAAGTAAGAAAAGATAAACTTGAGGTCCCAGATATTGATAAATACCAGTATTGGGCTATCCTAGGACATTTCAGTATTGAATGATTCTGGAAGTATTTTTGTTCAAGTATTGTTAAAAAAAAAAAAAAATACGTACACATTTCAATCCGGTATTGGTCGATGCCAAAATTTGTCTTATTTTTTATTATTGTCAATCATCATGATAAGATATTGAAACTACTAAAATATTATATACAAGTTGGTATAACATTATCAGAACAAAACAACAGACTCAGTTGTGTGTTTTATGCTTAGATGTCTAAGGTGGGGCTTGAAGCAGTGTGCGTTCATTTGGCTGACTATGTTGAGATATAAAATATCCTTTACATGATTTTAATCATGTTAGGTTTATTATAGCTCTGTATCATTGATCATAAAGTATATAGTTGAATTTCTCGTTTTCTTGATTATATCGAAATGCTGAAATGCGCATTCGTTACAATAATTAACTTCACGGTGCATTCTAAGAACAAATAAGATAGCTAAGTTCTAC
>JXSR01S067435.1:1429-14601 GCA_000969725.1 Ophiothrix spiculata | reverse complement strand
CCCAGGGGGGCACGTGTCATTGCAATGTGTACACCATTCTAAAATGAACCCTAAATAAGTATTTTTCCTCAGATCGTTCATATTATATCCTAAACTCGGATCCTGAACAAGTATTTTGTCATGTTTTACCCATCCTTAACAAACATGTTCAAATAAAATCTGTACATAAGTACCCTTTTAAAGTAAGCCTTCTAAGATACGATCCTTCAAGGTCTCCTTAGCTATATCGGGGGCTATATATTGTCCTTTTAACAACACATAATATGTGCATAACAATAATAAAATGAAGTTAATAAAGTTGTCATCCAATCGTTCTTTTTGACAACGTTTTTGGGTTAGATTCTATTTCCATACCCTTAACATGAACTTTTTTATCAAGCTTTTAAGTATTCTTTTATAAAGTTAACTATATCCTAATTTCCAGATTTTTGTTATCAAGAAACCCTTTCCAGTTTACTTGAGTACATCGCACGTTCGTAAAAAAAACTACACTTTTTACTTGTATACGAGCACAGTGTCCACTTTGTATAATGACAGTGATAAATGGTGAATAAACAGTCTTGTATGAAAGTTTTACTATTATATAATTTGTCAGTTATATTCAAATTTGATCACACTGACCCAAGATGTCCTTGGGCCTATACTGTTGAATCATATCAACAAAATTAACTAGCTTTCATTTTAAACAAGAATTGTCTTTAAAAAAAGCCTCCATATGAAATAAAATAATGTCATCTTTGATAAGAATAATACTTGCAGCAGATGTAACCTTGTGGAACAGAGAAAGAGAAAACGGATTACAGCATTTATTTCTATTTTTGGTAACCAGAGAAAATTACTATAGGCCTATAACTTTTTAGAGGAGATGAAAAACAGTATAATGCTCAACTTTGTTCAATATGATACAATGTCTAACCCTCATTAAATCAGTTATTTTCTATAGAATATGGAAGGTTTTCAATCAGGTTCAATGAAAAGCATTGTCAAAAGACTAGTGATGTCATAGTAAATCTCAATTATAGAGAGATTTAATCAATGTGACTAACCAGTCATTTATATCATTGGGAATTATTCGTCAGCTTTGATTTGTCATATCTATTTTTTTTCGTGAGAAAGCGGATATTTTGTTTTTAAATTATGGCCATGTACCTGGTATCATTAAATCAATTTCTATTGAATAGACTAGATAATGCATACAACTTCTCAGAATGAATGGAATTGTCGACACGCCCCTAAAACTTTTAATGAAGGTACAGGAATAAAAACAATCACTATAATTGATTATCATTTATTTCAAATTGATTTTACTGATTTCAGGGATATTTGAAACAAAAACTTTTTTAGTGGTGCCCTTAACTCTGACATTTATATTAAAATCCCTCTTTCAAGCCAAATATTAGGCTAGTATATTAACATTTCTCCTTTTCTGCCCCGTCCAATCTCCTTAAAAGAAAAAGACATCTGCAAATATAATTCACATCAAAGACTACATTGTTTTGTTTCATCCGGAGGCGTTGTCTTTTTTAAAGACAGTTCTTGTTATTATTAGATTGGATGTTATATTATTATTTATTATTATAGATTGGATGGATGAATTGGGAGCTAAACGGGCGTGGATTGGTCTCACGGATGAAGACAGTGAAGGACGTTTTGTTAACATCGACGGAACTGACGTAAGCCGCATGAATTGTTTCAGATGATGTTGTGTTTTTGCTGCAATTTATTGTGTTGTTTCTTCAAATATAATTTTTTTTGTTTTTTTTTTACAATTTTGATTTATGATCATTGCAAGTTAATTTACAAAGCTCGTGTATATTAGCATTTTCATTTTAAGTTATATTGATGTTTTTGCTTTTTTAGGTCGATTTCGAAAATTGGGCGCGTAAAGAGCCAAAAGATGAAACTGGTGATGAAGATTGTGTACATATGAAGCTTTCTGATGAAGGCAAATGGAAATCGACACCATGCACGGACACCATGTCCTACTTCTGTAGACGACCACGTGCAAGTGAGTATGGATTATAGCAATATGAAATATTTCAACAAACTGAGAAGTAAATGAAAATTACAATTTTCAACTTATCGCTGCTACGAAATCTTATCAGAGAGGTTGCAAAAATAAGGTTAAGGTTACCTTATACAATAATCTTTACTGTAAAATACTTACCGTGTACCTTTACGATAATCTTAATCAACTAGATTATGGACAGACACCACTAAATAAAAGCTTTTGGCGAGTACATAGCAATGCGGGCGCATATGTTGTATTGCATTAACTAGGCAAAAACGTAATAGTCACGTGCCAAGCCGGGAAATTCAATTCTCCTTCCCGCTGATTTTAGTGCAAAGAACCCGCTCACTACTCACAATAAATCACTATTTTTGTGAAAATAAAGAATAGTTGTAATTGATTAAATTCATGAATGTCAATATAAAACTCATATCTAACACATAATATAAAGTAGAAGTTATGAAATTTATCATATAAGCGAAAAAAGAGAGATTTTTGGACTAAAAGTTTTTCGGAAAAAACCTGAACATTTTCACTCATAAATATCACATTTTCACCTCGGAGAATTCTCCTTTTCGACATCTGAATATACCTATGTGTACTCAAGAGCCTTGGGAATCCTACAGCCGTCTAAACGGTTGTACATTTATATGGAAGTATATTAATTAATTTTTTCAAAAAAAGTTGCTAAATTACAAATGGCACATCTACACTGTGCAAAAGATAAGTGAACGGCCGTACATATGGTCTGCGTAAGTTCTATGGCAATGTCACATGTAACATGTACGGTTAATTAGATGCACGATAGCTCACGATGTTTTGAGACATATCAAATGAGATGGCATATTTTTCACCTGGCGGCACGTGTTAATAGATAGCCAATGGCGAAAGCAGAAACACTTTTGACTACCGATTAATGAAATGGTGTCAGAAAATAATTAATTTGAGCCTTTTTACATGTCCAATCTACCGTTTAGTAGCTGTAAAATTCAGATAAACTCTTGGGATAATTTAGTTAAATTTTGGAAGTAAACAATGTAATTTTCGAGCTGCATTTGAATTTTAGACTTGGTGACAATGAGTGAAAAATTTCCAAGTTTTTTTAATAGACTTTTTGGTCAAGAATTTTTTTTTAAATCTGCTTGTTCTCACTAATCTGTTTTTGTCAGAACTTGTACTTCATACATGTGTTAGACAAATGTTTAATATCAATATTCCTCCGTATGAATTATTATGACTATCGTTAATAACGTGATAATTAGTGTATTCCTTTATCTAGGTAAATTTGCTTTTCTCATTATTTATTTTTGAAACCTATTCAGTCCCTTACTTTAACCTTCCCTGGTTGGCGCATGACTTTTGCGTTATTGCCTTGTTAAGTATTGCACTCAATAAAGTAAAAGCTTCAAAAATGACGGGAACTAATGTGTTGGGTGAAATTTCTTTTTAATTATGTTCTGTGGTCAGACTGGTTAAATATTACCATAATTTTCCTGCTTTTGTGAAATTTGAGATCTGATTTTTAGTGTTTAGGGAAATTTTGAAGCGAGTTGGAGAAAATGAAATTTTGAGCATGTTCTATGTTCGAGGCTACCTAGTAAAAAAATTAACACGGAAACTATATATATTTTTCCATCTTGTGAGCTCATCTAGATCATATTCTCAAAAGAAATGCTTTATAGCCAAGGTATCCGGTATGATCTGGAAGCTGTTTTGATAGGAATGAATAGACAATCTATTTGGTGGTGTGAGTCCTTATATGACTCGCACGTTGATCATCATATAGTTACAAGAATTGAGATGTCGATATGCACAAGTTAACCGCACATTCCAGTAGTATTCAATGAATTTTCCCAACTTCATCGAGTGTGTAGCGGGAGTTTTTAAACACGAGTCCCTTCTGGTGCAACACCTCATAGAAAATCAGATGCTGAGCAGTGTAATGTCCATAGGTTGCACAACAGATGTCTTGATCAATAGTCCGATTGTGAAGGGTGATTCATAAACACACTGCCGGCTAGCTTTGGTTAGTATCTTATTACACCTGACATACCTGATTGTGTTGTCATTTCAATTAAAGAAAGAAGATTTTTAACAAATGAATAAATCTATAAATAATAAGTCAACAGTCAACATTAGGCAGAGGAATGAGTGTACTTATTAAATTATTATTTAATTTATTTATTAATAAATAAATAAATAAATAAATAAATTAATTAATTAATTAATTAATTAATTAATTAATTAATTTCTTATGTTTTCTTATCTTTCTTTGATACTTATGAACTTGGTTATTTCTAATGAAATAGTCTGAAAATATACTTGGTAGGCGCTTTGTTTGATGTTTGTACATTACCTAGTTCCAGTTTACATATGTTTAAAACATTATGGTTTTTTTTAGCAATGGTCCTGTGTGGGCTCTGTAATGCTCACATGAAATTTTTCTGATAGCCCATTTTTGTAATTTAATAAGTTTATCTAAATAGGTTTTACATACATTTGTTCGTTAGTTTGTTTGTTTGTTTGTTTGAATAAACCTACTCAACCAGAATCCAACTACGAGTGCAATATCACCATATCCATTTTGCGTTTAACTCACGTTAACATATAATTAGCGTGACTCAAATCTAGCCATCTCTACGTTATTTCTTCAACTGAATCAATGAACGCTATTTTTAAGGAATCAGGTCATACATTTATTATGTACATTTTAAGACCATAAAGTTATACATTTATTCAAAGCTCATATTACAAAGATACCAAACATACAAATTATACTGACATTATACAGGGTGTGTGAAAATAATACAGGGTGTAAACTGAAAAACTTTGTGTTTATTTTACTTTTTTCATGCACCTCTTTTATTCCAATGAGCTATCAATATAAATCAAAACAGGTATGGATATATGGTAATGAAACATAGGGCGATCGATAAGAAAATAGAACTGTTCACTCAATGTCCATACGATGAAATGTACAGGGTGGTTTAAATTACATCATTTCAAAAGGTCTGTGTGCCTGCATAAGATATTTGGTGATTCTCTATAAAGTTTATCCTCGTCACACTATATTCAATACATCACCTACCATTAACTCTTTAACATAGAGAGATAGTTTTGTTTGTCAATAGAAAGTGTGCGAAAATTATTCTTGTAGGATTTCAACTTTAGGTGTGACGACTACCGAAAGATTGTGAATTTTCACAATTTTTTGTACAAGTCAATGGGCTTTTCCACCACCGGCTCCCCCGTTGACTCGGCTCACATTTTGAACCATAGATCTCATAATATTTGTTCAATTGTCTTGAGAGTTTTTGCATTTGGAAGACAGTTAAATTGCCTACATTATGATACCAAATTTGTTGCAGTAGGTATTAAACTTCTTGAATAAAACTACAATGAACTACGAAGAGGTGTTTTTTTATGTTACATCTCCCCCGTATTGGCATGACCAATTCATGACTTATGATCATATAATACAGCTCTGATTGAAATTTAGTTCAATAAGATTTCCGCCGGCCGTAACTTAACAGCTGCTCATTTGCATTTGAATAGAAAATAAGGTTACCGTCCAAAATAGCGTTAACGGATGTTCATCGTAATCTCTCTATTTTGTTCTCACCTTTTCATTAATTTAATAACTCATTGAGATTGGACAGATGAAAAACAGCAGGAATTCGATAATCCACTAGGGCAGCCCCAGTTTAGTCTCCATAGCATTACACACAGTGTCTCAAAACAGTATGTTCTATTTCAGAATATCAAAATTATCAAATATACAATAATTGGGAAAACTGTACAGCATAAAGATGGATCCATATTAAAGTATCTACATATCTCTGCATTTAATAGAGGCGATGAAGTTCATTCAAGGATAAAAAGTCATTTTGTGGCCGACTCAAAATTTGGTCAAGAGAGTTGGGTGTCATCTGAGGTCAGCTCAAAGTCCCGGCTACACCTTGTGAACCCTTGACCCTACCTACTTGCAGACTTAGGTCAAATTATACAATTTACATTAAAAATTACCTTAGATCCCTGATTTATAGCGGTAGAGTATTACGCATCGTTGATACACCAGATAAGATATTTATACTGCTTTCTTTTTTGTAGGTGGAAATAAATTGGTGAGAGCAACTTGGGAACCTGCTACAGTAGACACAGGTAATTAAGTGTACTGAGACATTGTCTGATTAGCTTGCTCAGAGAGCCCCGGGCACACAAAATTCTGGTTTGGTATGGGTCTGTTGCCCAGGTTTCTGAAAAGAGGGTCTACGAAACTGGGGATTTACAGGTGGGAAATACCTTGGTTATTAAGTGTTAAGCCGATAAGTATAATATCGGTCGAGTTACTCACATTTGGTATCTTACACACGAGCAAATCGTATTATGTGGGAGGTCAATTATTAAGTTGACCTATCCCTAACCAGTCAAGACTCGAGCGTAAATTTGTTACACATTGCGGGCATCCCGCTAGTGACACTATATCATTATTTTTTTTATTATGATGCATATTTTTAACAACAAAGTGATAACTTCCTAATGTATTATCTTTTTTATCCAACCTAATTATCTTCCATCATCGATAAATTCTACTCTTACAGGAGAAGGTGAAGAAAATACCGTGACCCAACCATCTGGTACTGGAGGCTCTGGTGGTAAGTTGTTAATGAAATTTTTCCTGTTTATTGTCATTTTACTTAATTTATGCCGCTGTCACGTAAATGCTTGAAACTAGAGTTAAAAAATGGTACCTCATGGACAAATTTCTGAACTTGTCGACGTTTATCACCAATCTAAGACAATTCCGAAGAGGGTCCAGTGAAAACTAGTGCCCGATCACAAAAATGATTGTTTTGACAATTTTTACCTGTAATTTAACGTTAAAGTCATCAAAAACGAATTAAAGCAATGTTTTTGCTTACGGTCAAACTGAAAGTGCTTTAAAATATGTTTCGTTGTTCAATGTACCGGTGTAAATGTATACGAATAAGTAAATAAATAGAAGTGAATTATAGACATCGTAAAATAATATATTCTCCATTGGATTGTACAGTGCGAGAAGCAACATTTAGAATGCTTGTAATTCAAACCTTCACGTAGACGTAAACATCCTAAATCTAGAAGTAACATCAGCATGACAAATAGTCAATGAAGAATAAAATGTCATTCTTTACAGAAATATATAACAAATAAACATAGAATTGCACGGTATTTTAACAACAATTCTGTAGTCTTTAATTCTATAATTGATTTGCCTTTTTCTTCCTTATAAACACAGGCTCATGTGAACCTTTGATGGTGCAGCTCTGTGAAGATCTTGGCTACGAGTACACATACATCCCAAATTTCGTAAACCTTTCGGATCAAAACAACGCTTCTTTGAATTTGCAGTTATTCGCTCCTCTTATTCAGATTGGATGCTCTCCCGATTTAAAAGAGTTCCTGTGTTCCATATTTGCACCCAAATGTACGCCTGACAAAAAGTCACCAGAACTTCCATCTATAAAGAAATGTCAATCTTCTCAAAGTGGCTGCGAGCCACTAATGGTCCAGTTTGGTTATAGCTGGCCTGAATTCTTGAATTGTGAGACACTCCTCACAGGTGGCTCTGCAAAAGCTGGCGGAGAGGAAGGACAGGAGGAACCTACAGGTGGAGAAACAACGGGCGGTTCGGGTATGTAGAGGAATTGCGTGTATTCTTACCAATTCTTACAATTAATATTCTCATTTATACCAATACCCATTGATAACTTTGTTTTCTACCAGATATATATTACAATAGATAAAGTATAAATAATATATTTCATAAAAAATTATGTTATCAAGACACAATCGACCGAAATGGCATATTACCTTTAGAATATATCCTCGTTCATCATGTTTTTCCACATTTTGTATTCAACGCATTGATGAATGTTCCTAATCGGATGGCTAGATAATATTTATCAACATATATATTTTCTGGATACTACATTTTCGATATGTTCAACTTGTTTGTCATATTTTCTAAAGTGTTCTTAGCAGTTTAAATTTTCTTATTTTTTCAGCTTTAAGCATTGAAGTTACATCAGCAGAGCAGCCATACAAAGAGACGGAAGTAGAGATTCCAGGATTTGGAAGTTTAAAACAAATTGAGGTTTCCGAAGGAGATACTATTTCTCTGACATGTACAGTGCCTGTTGATGAAGGAAGCGCGTCATGGCAACGTGAAAGTGGGCCTGTATCATATGGTGACTCATTACTTGCTGATAACCCAAATGTAAGTACATTTGTATCATGATTAAGCCGGTGTAATGAGACTGAGTGTCCCCCAAAATCAGGAGTCCGGGTCTAATTTGAACTACACGGAATAAGTCGCAATCGATGATTTATTGATCGCACATCATGCACATGTACAAGTACGTTCTACACAATTTAGTAGTAGCTAGGAAATTTCAGTTACACGGACGCTGTATTTCATTACACCCGTGTGAAAGGAATCTTAGTCCCCCTGAAATGGTAGTCCGCCTTCCATAGACCATAACGGAGTAAAGCGTGAAACTAATGTTGCGTGAGAGTTGTTAGCCTATACTTTACTGTACAATCCAAACAATAAGAACGAGGGACTTACATTCCTGCTACACCTCTGTAAAAGTAATCAAGGTCCCACTGGAATCAAAGTCCGCTTTCAATAGACAATAACGGAATGAAGCGTGAAACTAATGGTGCGTGAAAGTTGTGAGCATATACTTTACTGTACAACTTGGACATTAAGATCAGGGGACTACTATTCATATTACACCAGTCTGTCTTTTCATCCATCCCTTAAATATGTACAGAATGAATAACATTGAAATTAAAACGTATCTTTCGTAAAAAAATAATCATTTCTTTCGTAAAGATGAATTCCCATAATACTGGCATCTTGTCTGATTCTATCACAGCTTCGGCTCAATACGGATGCATCGACGGGTACATTTACACTGACAATAAAAGGCGTATCAGAGGCAGATGAAGGGCAGTGGATTTGTGGAACACTTTCTGGTTCTATAGTTATTGCTAATTTGATACTCTCAGGTAATTTAATTTGAAATATATATTTCTCAATAATACATAATTCACTTTTAAAATTGCAATAGGTTTTTTTTGGCATCTACTCACAACAACAAAGTCGGTAGCTGGATGAAGGATTTGGTCTGCCCATTTGAGTAAATCAAATAGTCTCAAATGGACAGCAAATAGTGTTCGCCAAACGACCATGGAAACAAACTTGTCCATACTTGAATTAAACGCCAGGGGTTTTCAAACCAACATTGGTTAGCTTTCCAATTGATCATGTTGATGCCTGCTGTAATTGTCATTGTAGACACGTTTCTGCCTGCTGTAATCATTGTAATTGTCCCTGGTTATTGGGCAAGACGATGGATAGGCTTCTATCATAATGCATTTTCATCTCTTATTTGTTACACAACTGTGTATAACACATCTTAATCGACGTCTCAAAAGTAGCAGCGTGATGATGACGAGATGTGCCATAAACAGAATGCACAATTCTTAACCCTGCATTTAACTTATTGTAATTATTATAAGAGCCACTACTACAAGGATTTCATGCTAAGAATCGCTTAGCAATTCGATTAAATCAGCAACGTCAAAAGTGCACTCAATGGCACTATGCACAGGGTTGAATGGGAACATTGAAATGTCCATACGTCACACATGCCTGGGACCACATTGACCATCATTTGCACCATTATGATTAGCTGCAATGGATGAGTGATGATTCTTTGGATCCTTGTAGTTGACATGTTGAAGCTGATAGACATAAGCAAATTTTGAGTTTGCGTCCATTTTTTTTAATTAATTAATTAATTAATTTATTTATTTATTTATTTATTTATTTATTTTTTTATTTATTTATTTATTTATTTGTTTGTTTGTTTGTTTGTTTGTTTGTTTATTCTTAATCATCTCAAAATTATTTAAAAGAGCTTGCTTATTGTTGGTTTTTCAAGACCAATTATATTATATATTGTTATAAAATCTACCAACTTTAATTTTACACGTCTGTAACATTTTCAGGAACAGCTCAACCGTCCTCGGGTTCAGGTAAGAATTATTTCATTGTTTAGTGTTAAGATTACATATCCTTAATGATGTTTTGAATCATGAAAGATGGGCTATAAATGTGCATTTTTTTAAGTCAAGTACATGCAATTAAAACGACAATCATCCATTTGCTCTTTGTACAGTTTCGTCAGCTGCATGACAGCCTCGGTTTCCTTTTTTAATTTGTTGAAGTTCTTTCAACTTCCAATTTGTTTAAGTAATCGTAGACATTTTACAGCTTGTATGATAGAGCAAGTTGAATGAACGTGTGACATGGTGGATTTGTATCAATTAAGCGATGTACTGTATAGCGCGTTAGGTGGTTAACTTGTTTAATGGGGAAATATCTTCTGCATTCTAATACATGTATTCTTTATTTTTTTTTCTTCAGTGATGATTTTAATGACAGGACACAAAATAATGTTATTGTAAACATAATGATGACGATTTACAGTTATGATAAACGCACAACTGGGTGTGACATATTTATTGATCATGTACTTCTATTTTTTTAATATTATAGTAAAGTTTAATATTCTGTGTAAACTTATTTGATTTGTGTGAAGGTTTAAGCATCGAAGTTACATCAGCAGAACAACCATACACAGAGACTGAAATCCAGATTCCAGGGTTTGGAAGTGTTAAACAAATCGAGGTTACCAAGGGCGATACCGTTTCGTTGACATGTAGAGTACCTGACGCTGGTGAGGACGTGTCATGGGCACGTGAAAGTGGGCCTATTTCATACGGTGACACGCTACTTTCTGAAAACCCTAATGTAAGTGAATTCATTTTGATGCATATATGCTCCTTTTGTCTTTCAAAGGCAATGTTTAATAATTTATCTTTCCAAAGACAATGATGATTCTGATCCTTTCGTTCAAACATATATATTGAATTATAGAATATTTTGGTTTAGACATATATATTGAATTATAGAATATTTTGGTTTAGACATATATATTGAATTATTAGAATATTGCGGGAAAATACCTCAAATGCCATTACAAAATGACGTTAAGATGGTGAACTACAAAGTTATTATATGCTTTTGTACATTCAGATCCTAATCATCGGGCATTTACTTAATGAATGATTCACTTAAGTCTTTGTGTTACGATATAAACTTAAAACGACATATATTGACACGGTCACAGTATATATACACCTCAACCTTGTCTAAAAGAGTAATGATGTTAAACTTAAGTTTCTTGAATCGGAATATTTTTGATTTTCTTGCAGATTCAACTTGATGCTGACACAACGACGAGTGAGTGGACTCTGACAATAGCGGGCGTTTCCGAATCAGATGAAGGGCAATGGATCTGTGGGACGCCCTCTGGTTCCTTGGTTACGGCCAATTTGAGACTCTCGGGTAATTATTATGTGAATTGTAATGTGTTTTAAAACGCTTATATCTTCAAGAAATTTGCCGCCATGTTCCACCTTGTACCACTGTGTCATTTTTGTTTTGTTTTATATGGTTTTACCATAATCTGCTTTTTAAAGACATAGCACCATGATCACATGTTTTGTATAAAAAAAACACGGTATCTTTATTCTTTTCAGATACAGCACACGGAGGTGCCCCAGGGTCGGGTAAGTAATCCTGAAACATTATTTCTGTATCCAAAGAATCGCAACCAATTTTCTTGAGGACCTTGGTTCAAGTTTCCTTAAGTTCCATATATTAGCCTTAAAATGAGCTTTTCATGCAGGGACCCTTTTTAAGGCATATCACCATGATCACATGTTTGTGTATAAAACAAACCTAAAAAATTGTATCTTTATTCTTTTCAGATACAGCGCAAGGAGGTGCCCCAGGGTCGGGTAAGTATGGTCAAGGCAAAGTTTTCGCGATACGCCGCATCTTCATTTTGAGTGGGAAAATAGTGCCACTCACAAAAAACCCTGTGTTCTCCAAAATTTCTTCAAAAATGATATCAACAAAATCTGTTCATCATGAATCATTTAATAACGGTCCATTAAGCAGGATTAACCTCAACATTTTTTTTTTTGGAAAATACTCTTTTCTACATATTCTTGAATTAATTTTAGGCAATAAGGGTCACGATCAGCCTGCCTACAGGCATTCTCAACCTAACAGACGAAGCTACACAATTTATTTACCGATGTGGTACCTGAATTCTCCCCATTAAACTGACCTCTGCGTTAAGATCTTGACCCTATTACTGAGGGGACCAAATACTATTAATAGACCAAGTGAGTGGTTAATGTGTCACCAATAATGTTGATTCTTTCTCGGTCGTTTCTATTGCCATGATTGCAATGTCTCCCAAAAGCGTAAGAGATCTGATATGCAGAGACAAAAAGTCAAATATATTTAAAATACATTTATACGGAGACGAAACGTAGCAGTTAAGTCTAAAGAGTTCAATTCCGAGCTATTTCTCAGGGTAAATTACCAATTACTAGCTACTTTTCAACAACACAACAAATGAAAAGTGTCACACCAATGTTTATATACACTAAAGACTAAACTTTTTATTTATCCTCTTTCTCCAAACATACCATCTTTCACAGGAACATGCGAACAATTAACTATTCAAAACTGCATCAATTTGGGTTATGAGTATACATATCTTCCGAATTTCATGAATCAGACTCAACAGACCGATGCTGCACAGATAATGACGTCATTCACTCCTCTCATCCAGTATGGATGCTCAGCCGACTTGGAGTCATTCATGTGTTCTGTTCTTGCACCTAAATGCACACTTGAGAATCCGTTACCGGAATTTCCGTCCAAAACTAAGTGCCAATCTGTTCGGAATGTTTGTGAACCTGTCTTACAAACATTTGGACAGAGTTGGCCCGAGTTTTTAGACTGTGATATGATTCCTGATATACCTGGCGAAGATGGCGGTGAGCCAGGGAACGCAGGGAATACTGAGAATCAGCCAGATGAAGGTACAAGTCAGCCAGAAGGTAAACTATTGATCCCGGGAAGGGCAAACAATCAAGTATAATAGTGTAAGCTTGTTTGGCCAAAAATAAGGTGAATTGTGGTTATTTTTGACTGCAGGGTGAATCAGGTGGCAGCGATTGCAAT
>JXSR01S067424.1:1283-26747 GCA_000969725.1 Ophiothrix spiculata | reverse complement strand
AATATAAATATAATTCTCCTCTTTTTTATCCTTTGAATGCAAGTATTTTTAAGGAAGGCAATAGGCAAAAATGGTTCCCAGTCTTTCAAGAATTGCCCCTGATTCAGATTAAATCACCACGAACAAGCCATTAACAAGTTCAGATCGATATACATTTGACACCACCAAAAGGAGAAAAGCAGCAGTGGTAAATTTAAGTTCTTTCTAAAACTCATTGGTCTGCGACTGCAGCAAGTAACATATTGCCTCGAAGTCTGTGTTAGCCAGCCATGGTTTATGTCACCCCCCATAAATTTTCAATGGAATCTTGGATCTGCTTTTTCCCTTCAGAGGTCTATCCTTGATAAAAATCATTTCTTGGTTAGATTTGTTAACTTTTGAGGGTGTTAAATGTACAGATATCTGAACACATGGGGTGATTTTTTTAAAGAAAGTTGTCTTGGTTCTTGTGTCCTTAATAAAGATGGTCAGTAGTAGTTACCATCAATTTTGTGATTTGTGGAAAATTACTCCTGTTCTATAACCCTAACCTGCCTGGACCATTGATTATACAATAACATTTCCAAGCTGAACTGCATGGTGTAGGATTACAAGCACGGTCCTTGCATGAAGTTAAGTTCATGCCTGACTCACACACAAACCTTGTGTGTTTTGCTGTATTGGCTAGTATGAGTAGCTTGCCTGTTTTTCTGTGTGGTGTAGTATCCTACGCATTTCGGAGTGCCAGCGTTTGGGTTAATAATTTCCCCTGGTCCAGGTAAATATAAATTACACAAGTTCTTTACATTTCATAATGTATTACATATTTTTTAACACTTCCTCCTTATTAACACTGTGGATACTATCCATTTAAATGTTTAAACAGATAACGACTGGTTAAACGTTCAGAGATTTTGCTGAATGAAAAAATGTCTGTATATTATAAATCCATGAGAAAATGTAAGCAAAGTGAAAGAAATATGGTTCCTTTTTGACTGAATCCTTTAAGTTAACAAAACCATGTGCATTTTGAGTTCTCCGTTTTATGACGAAACATTGCAAAACGTGTTTTTTAAAACAATAAAGACCGCAGCCTTATGTTTGTATATGCACTTGAGTTCTGACTTCCTGAGTTTGTTAACAAAGATCAAGTTAGACTTTTTTCGTTATTATGATCGGCCTAAATTTTAGTAGATCCTGAAAGCTTTCAGTTTAACATTTAGCAAATTAAATGGAAATCGACAGCATTAGGCCTTATATATTTGTACACATTCAACCTGAGGGGTCAGGTCTAATTCTTTTGATGTACATAAATGCATTCAATATTTTCAAATGTCATTTACATGGTTTAAGTGTCATTTTTTCAAATTTCATAGTAGAATTGTATTGTATCTTTTTTTCATGTTATTCTACTTGGTAAATAAATATATTTCAGGCTCAGATGTTTGTAAGAGAGGCTCGTTGGTTCCTAAGATATGTTAACAGAAAGTCACTTTAATATCTAGTTATAACAAATGAAAAGCATAGTGCAGAATTATTATTGTTGTAGTTTTCAACAATTTTTTTGCAGAATTATTATTGTTGTAGTTTTCAACAATTTTTTTTCAATAAAAATGCAATACATTTTGAAATTTTGAATCAGTACCTTTCTTTTGGTATAAACATTGGATTTTGCTTATCTTTGAAAAAATATAAATGACATTGGTAAATACAGAAATGGTAAAATTGATTTCTTTCTTGCTATACATTTCAATATCTAAAATTTAAGTGCATCTTGAAGTTTTTCAATTTGCTGCTTTAAAAATAGAATAGGTGTATATCATATGTATTAGATCATATAAATAAACTCTACAATAATGCAAAAATACATTTCTTTTCTGAGCAATTACTTATACTGACATTTCTCAATGCCATTTAAGTACAATTTTAAAATTCTTCCATATCAATAAAATAACTTTGATTTTGTAACAGAAAAATGCACTGATTTAAATATGACAGGGTATCAAAATGTTTTTATTAATGATCACCCAGAAGAGAAGGTCTATCGCCACTTGGTCCAAACCCACTTGGTCCAATACCACTTGGTCCAAACCCACTTGGTCCAATCACCACTTCGTCCTATAGCCACTTCGTCCAATCACCACTTCGTCCTAAAGCCACTTCGTCCAATAGCCACTTTGTCCAATAGCCATTTCGTCCAATACCACTCCGTCCAATGCCACTTCGTCCAAACCCACTTCGTCCAATACCATTTCGTCCAATACCATATTGAACATTATCAGAACTAATGGTATTTTGAAATGAATGAAATACCGTATGTCGAAAGGTTGTGTTTTTCTTATGTACCGTTTTAATCAATACCTCAACTGATTCGCAACCTTATGACAGGATCAAAAGTTTATTACTTCATTCAGTTAAGAGTTGTGATGTAATTATTTTATATATAAAATCACCAGGGCAACAGGTGAGACCCTTGAAGAAGGAACTCAATCAGCTCGCTCTTCTTTCTAGCTACACCATTTGGAATGGTCGGCACAATGCTGTCTGGGAAAATTGTACCTATATTAAATGCTGAGTTCCTCTCTCCCTCTTGTCTCTACTGTGTTGTGGTTTCATAACTTTTATCCCTTTTCCAGTTCCCCTATTTATTGCCTTGTTTGTTGCTTGTTATGTATTTACTTAATATATTTTGTTGTATCTTTGTTTACCCTGCATGTGCTTGGATGAAACCAAACAGCAATTATATAAGGTGGCTCTATTGCCTAACTATTTTGAGATATAACTTTGTTTCTGCTGATCTGTTTCATAAAACATTTTTGGTACAAAAAAACTCCACTTTCCTTTCAATTTTTGTATATTTCATGACATCACAATGACATCAATACGTTTTAGGAGAAATCCTTTTTTTTTTTAATTCCGTGTGTTTGACAAAATTAAACCACCCATCAAGTTCAAACTTTCCAAGTATAGAATAAGTATCATATTATCTAAAAAATAACGTTAGCTTTTGAAGATGGCTGCTTTTATTTTCAAGTTGCACTTGCAGGTGTTTTTTTTTATCCGAAAGTTGTTTTTTATCAAAAATGTTTACAAAGCGCCCAATATTTTGATAAAGAGGCTTGTAACTTGAAAACAAAATGTGCTTTCTTCATTTTCACCCTTTGCATAAATGAGGTCCCTCAATTAAGACTAGCATTGCTGCAATATCCAAAATAGATCATTTCAGATAAGGTCACCTTAATTTAATTGTAAGTCTAAAGCTGAACGAAGTGATATTGGACGAAGTGGGTTTGGACGAAGTGGATTTGGACGAAGTGGCATTGGACGAAGTGGATTTGGACGAAGTGGCATTGGACAAAGTGGCATTGGATGAAGTGGTATTGGATGAAGTGACTATTGGACGAAGTGGTGATTGGTCGAAGTGGCTATAGGACGAACTGGATATTGGACGAACTGGCTATAGGACGAAGTGGATATTGGACGAAGTGGCTATAGGACGAAGTGGGTTTGGACCAAGTGGTATTGGACCAAGTGGGTTTGGACGAAGTGGCGATTCCCCGAAGAGAAGGAGTTATATCAATGATATTTTATCAGAATAATTGCTCAAGTCCCTATGTACATTTTGGTACAAAATTGGTCTCAAAAACATCTGTACTTTCTTCACAGATGGCTATTATGTCATCAACCTGACCCGCTTTCCACATAACCTATCTGTATGGATACAATTGAAACACAGGGCGTGATATTGTCCTTCCATTGAAGGGTTGCACTGCCCAGCAAATCTATGATGACATGACAAAAGTTTCATTGCTTTTGATACCATAGTATAAATCAGGGTCCCCCTCTTTTCATTGACACCAAATCGGTCAATTAATGATGTCACAATGACATAAAAAACATGGTTGAGTTGAAAATCTTGATTTTACGGGGAATACAAAAAAGTGTTACAAAAGACCTCTTGAATGGCAGACTGTGGAAAGTCAGTGTAATGTTGGTTAAATTTTACTTTGCGCAGTGACTATGTAATAAAGACATCTTTTAAAAGGGTTGCATGATCATGATAAAATTACATCCCTGGCTCTATTTCTTCTGGGGGATCTTTAAAACTTCTTTGATAAACCCTTGTATGTCATTGTGCTTTGTGAATTAAAGGGACTAGCCTAGATTCCACTTAGAATTAAAAACTTATGGAAATGCTCTAAATAAAGTTTAAAAGTGTAGTAATATCCAAAAAAGGTACAAAAATTAACACATAAATGGCTCAAATTGAGAGATATAACTAATTTGCAATATATCATTCTTTGATGGTGGTGTGACTATCTTGTGTTTTCTGAATCCTAAATTTGTACCTCAGATCTGGATTTACCAGATGAAAAATCAAACAAAGCTCTTAGAGGTAATTTAATACATATTAAGGGGTTTTCTCTGAGATGCAGTTGCTTACGACTGCGGGATAATGATTTTTTTCATAAATAGTAAGAAATCAAAAAAATGTTTGCATCCATTTTGCGTGCTCAAATTTCAATTCACACTGAACGCATGCTTTACTAACACGTTTGGTTAATCACGCGCCGCCTAGCTGCGTAATATATACGTGGGAAATATGCAGACGAGATGTGCCATCAAAGTAATCAAATTTTATCCAAAAAATGCCAGTTTTAGTCGTTTCAGTCGTATTTTGAAGAGCGCAAAAAGTGCTTTAACATATGTAAAAATTAAAAAAATAAATGGAGGATTTACTATTGTACAAGCACATAATGATCGACATTTTGGAGTTTTCCTATACTTTGTATGGTTAATCGGGTGATTTTTTGGGAAATATGTACTTTTTGAAATGCCTGTATCTCAAAAACGAGGTGACCTATATTTTTTATTTTAGAATCGTTATCAGCACAAATAAATCTACCAAATACTAAATTTTTAAGAAAATAAATGGAAGTATTTGCATCTCAGAGAAAACCCCTTAAAAGAGAAACGATTTCATCAGAAATAATTTGTTTAACCCATCACATGAGTAGAAACAAAATCTTTTTAAATTTTGAAACTAGAAACACTGTTTTCACATTTTTTTTTTCGCCGGCGAAAAAAATTAAAGCAGGTAAAGAATTGCAATTTTCTCCAATATTTCTCAATATCATGGAAAACTACTTGTAGGTTATATTACTATAAACATATTCTACCGATTCATGTAAAAAATATGAAGGTAAAAAATTAGTGAGAAGAATCTTGGCCAGTCCCTTTAACTCACAGTCTGATCTATCTATAATATATTTGTAGTTACATCTGTTGTACAATGAGAAGGTTGTTCTACATTTTTTATCACTGGTACTCATAATTGCACATTTTTTTTGAGTTATTACTATTAGCACAAAACATACACACATATTTTAATTAAATGTTCTTGTAAAATGATTCATAAACATTTTAGATACTTTGAATCAATGAGTTGATAATTTGGTTTAGTGTGTAGGTCCATGTGCTTACATTAATTCATATTAATAACCTGCGTGATAGCGTAATCCAATCTAATAAGATTATTTCTAGTTTTATGCAAACTACTGTGTGGCCATTATCAGGTAACAATGTCTTCTGATATTAATGACCTGCATTAACGCAGTGCTCACGATAACAGCGTATATGCTTTAAAAGCAACAATACATGCACGCAATGATGTCGCCAAGGTCGCGTCTGACTAAACGCAACGCAGAAGCAGTGCGTGAAGTGATCAACATTTTAACAGATGACATAATAACAAACTAATTGAACTATGATTTTCACCTGTTTTTGGTCAAAATCAGTAAGAATTTAAAAGAAAAAATTACGGTTATTAATAAAAATAAAAACTTTGCACCATTGTTTAATTCAGTCATTATTTAAAATCGTCAGTGTTTATTTTGTGCCACAGTACTAATGCTTCCTCAGAAGAGTATCTCGGTCCCAACAAACACCTCTTATTTTATTTAAATAATTCAATAAAGATGATGTGCAGTTATTATTGTGTAATTCAGTTGTTCTGTATTGTTGCTGATCTATGAATGAGTTATGGTAACATTGTAGCAGGCTCACGTAGCTAAAGTAAAACACTGTCTGCACCCAGCCCTCCCCCAACAACCCCTCTTGTAAATAAAAAAGATGAGGTAGCTTTCAACTTTTATTGCCTAGTTTTTTGGCAGTCTAAGGATACAAATTTACCTGCACGTGTACTGGCCATTTGATATACCTCTCTAAGGAATCTTTTTCAAACTCTCTTACTAGGAGAGTTTAAATTTTTTAGATTAGTCTGCTTTGGCTCCTATGCTAATTGGTCCACATACATCTCCCTAGAAACAATATATGGGTATAGGCCTGCATACATTAGGATAAGACATTTTGATGTGAAACTTTCATTTAAAAAACAAATCAAACTCAAATTAAAAATACACCACTGTGTAGGAAAATCGGACCAAGTATACTTTAGGTCCCATTCAGAATTTTAGGGTAAGAGTTAGGGTATTTTTAGCTTTAGGCCCAGGTTGTGGTTAGTGAGTTAGGGTCATGTCATGATTTATGGTCTGCTTTTGTTTGTTGTTCATGGTCATTACTGAGTTGCATTCTGTTCTGCAAGAGCATTCTCAATCAATTGAAGATTGTTTTGAAGCTGAAAATAACAAAATCAAAAGGAAAATAAAAGTTCAATATCACAAAATAAAAACACATGAACAAATGCTCATTAAAGGTACAAATAAAGACTTGATTAAATGCTTGAATGTGTAGAAATAAACTGACATTTTAATACAGGGTGTCCAAAAAGTCCCTGCACTACTTTAAGGTGTGTAAGCACCTTACTCAATTATATGTTTTTGCAAGTTTATTTTGTACCATAACTTTTTCACAAAGCTTATAAATCTCTTGTAGATGCAGTGAAAACATTGTGTTTGGTATCATAATAATTGCTCAAGCTTCTAGTTTTCAAATATGTATGATGTATGTGGTTTTGTAGTGCGAGATTTAGTTTTGAAGTTATTCTCTTTTGAAGTAGTGTGCAGAGACTTTTTGGACACCTGTATGAAACAAAATACACACAAATAGATATGTGTAAGTTGAAATGCTAACATGAAAAGACGAGGGGGGGGGTATAAGTGTGCATGTGATTGTGGCTGATATGTGGCATACAGGGACTTCTCACTTAGAGAGGGATGGTTTCTCATGAAAAAACAAATCCTTAAATATTTATCTAGTTTTTAAAAAATGAATTACACATACATAGGTCTATAAGTTTATGGAAAAGCATCAATATCAAGTTTAAATTGATGGCATTCTTGGGTTAGTTGTCACTTTTTGACCTATAATCACCAAAACTCTCCTTACAAATATATAAGAATGTCCAAATCAGCTGCAAGTACCCTCATAACCCAGGGGTTAATACATTATAACTGTAAAGAAATGATATTATATACATTCATGATAAACTACTAATAACATGGCAATCTTACCCTAGCAGCCAGCTCCTGATCTTGATCTGTAGTTTTCTCCAGTCCTTTCTGTGTGACATCCTTGGCCTTTTGTAGCTGTCCACCCATAGCCATGAGTCTTCCTCCCAATTCAAGGAGGGCTAGGTCATCTGGGCTAGCAGACAGAGCCTGGGTGATCAGCTCTATTGCTTCTGGGTAGCGTTGCCGCATTGCATGGCACTTAGCTGCATTCTCTAAGATTATCTGCAAGGTTTTGGAAAGATGGAAGAGTAATTAAATCAAATTCTAGACTCGCATTGCAACCTGATCACCAGGTTTTCCTCAGACTGTACAGAGATAAGAAGGGATGCATTGGTCACATGGTAATTGACACAGAATTTAATTTAAGATTCCGATCACACTCATTATAAAGTACAAAATGGAGGCCCTCTTTCTTGTTCAGAGATGGATCTTTCATATATTACCAGACAGTTCTCTTGCACCCTCGCAAAACAACATTCTGCTTTATCAAGAATGATATAATGTCCTAATTGTTGAACTGGTGGTTGGAGTGTTTATGGTGGGTGAAAACAACTGTGACAGTCTTGATTTTCTTACAAAGTAGCCCTGCTATCTTGACTATAGAATGCGACAATCTATCTTAAAGCAGCTAAAAAGTCGGCCTAACCATTTCATCACTGCAACATCGTTGACGTCTGTTGAAAGATGGTGATAGATGTTGCAGTGACCCAATAGACGTCAACGATGCTGCAGTGATTAAATCTCAGGAATCTGAATGCACAATAACTCTGGCTCCAGTTTTGGAAATAATAGTCTTCTGGTGACTTATGGAGGGCTTAACTCTGATGACCTTTTCAAAAAGCCCAACTGGGGTAGCCACACTTTTCTTTCTCTACCAGAATGTGATGGTCATAAAAACTGTGTCATCGCCCTGTCATTGCGATCCAAGAGTTTGGTTTTCTGGTTTATCCTTTAAACTGCATGAATTAAGCTAGTATCAAACATTCTGAGTGATGAATTCAGAGATTAATTACATAATGGGTTATGTCCTTGGGCAAGGCATTTAATCTCGATTGCTTTGTCGACCTAAGCGATATTGAGGAGCTGTTATGGGGAACATTACAATCTAAGTACAGATAAGGTGTGCGCATCGGCCATGCAGCCACCCTAGTTGAAGTGAAATGAATGTGATGGTTTCCTGATGGCAGCGTAATAATAATTGGCGACAGCGCTTTGCAAACATAGTAAAAAGCACTATAAAAATCCCATTATTATTATCATTATTAATAAGGGCTTAATAAAATTCTAACCAATAAATGTTTTAAACAAATAATACACCAATTTTCCCTTCTTACAAGATATTGCAGCCAAACAATTTAGAGTGAATCACATAGAATCACTTGATTCAAAGTCTTCAAAATGAGGCTAAATGAGCAAATTGATCCAAGTAAACAACAAAAACAAATGGCAGCAAAAATGAACACTTTTCAGTATTGCTGAATATGATTTTAAAAAACAGACACAATAAAGCATAAAGGGTCAGTTCAATGCTGCCATCACAAAATCAATCAATCAATCAATCAATCGATCAATTACAGAAATTCACAGGGCGCCTAAATCAAAACATTGTTTAAAGGTGCCTTCGCAAAACAAAACAACTAACTAATCATATGCTACATTACAAAGATGTGATTTCAAGTCTTCTGAAAACCATGATAGACTTTGCATTACGGATGTTGCCAGAGAGTTTATTCTAAATATGAGTAACATAACTTGAAGTCATGTACGTGTGGCGAAGGTGACATGGTTCATAAAGGCAAGTCACAGACGTGGAACAAAGAGGTCTGCAGGGATCAGTCTGAAGTTGAATCACATTTGATAAATAGCCAGGAGCCTGTTCATTAAGAGGTTTGTACATGTATGTAGAATCAAGATCTTAAAATCAACTCTTTGTTAGAACAGCAAACAGTGAAGTCAATGAGATCCTCTGTGACTGCATCAAATTTACACTTTTTGTAATTAAGTAACTGGTATTTCATGCGGAAAAAAGAGGGCTATTAACTTGAGATAACTCACCACATCTTGAGGAAACTTTTCAGCAGCAGCCAGTATAATTGGTTGTGCAGCGTCTCCTTTGCCATTCTGCATAAATTTGGCATAGGCTTGGTTGTACCATGAGCCATCAAAGTCACCGCCTTGTAAGACCTCTACCATGGTATCACCATCACCAGTATTACACAGGGCCACCATGACACGATCCAACAGCATGGTACTGGATGGGAACCTGACAATGAATAACAAATCTAACGTAGTTACAGAGACTGACATAAAAAGTATATTACATATACTATGCTATGCGCTATGGAAGTGACACATCATAACTTATATTATGCAAATCACCCGTTGCAAAGGACGCTTTGAGCCACTGGTTCCAAACAAATGTGGTGGGCATTTTTACAACATGTTACGTCTATGGGGAATAATTTTTATGTTAGTACTCTTAAATCCAAATGAAGCAAAAGTTAGCATTATCAGTTGTAATGTGTTATAGCAAAGAGTCTTATAATAGACCAGAAGGTCATCCCCATATCGCTATTTCAGTTTGTGAACAAAAAGCAAGTAAAAAGGTGGTCTGATTTTTGTATGTATGTATATACCAATTGCATTAATGTGTGAGATCATTGGAACCACTATAGACAAAATCATTTGTTTAAGTACCATTATATAATATAAAAATATTGAATAAACTTTCGAATATATAATATATAAATAGGCAGCGGTGGAAATACCCACATAACAGTCAACCCAGGGTTAGGCTAACCCTGGGTTGTCTTCTTCTTAGGTTCCTATACGTAGAACATACTATTACTAGTAGTGCAAAGCAGTAAATCATAATGTACTCAGTTGTTTTATAGCAGGTTGTACAATGTTCACCCTGGGTGATCTATACTTGCATAATTGACAACCTGAGGTTGTTGATGAAGTTCATTAGTCAACCCAGGGTAATCATAGACTGTTGAATTAACAACTTGAAGTTATTGTGAACTTAATTTGTCAAACGTTATAATATTGTATAATATTGTATTCGGTCACATTTGGACTGATCCATTTCACTCGGCTACGCCTCGTGAAATAGAAAAGTCCAAATTTGACCTCATGATATATTTTATACTATTGCACTCTTAGGCATTAAATATTTGTATACTATTGCACTTTCAGGCATTAAATATTTGCTTTATATCATGATATCACACAGGTTTATTTCATGCCGTGCAATAGTACAAACTATTGCACGGCTCAAATCACTGTAATCATGATATAAAATGGGTTATATTTTATAGCAGGTTATACTGTGTTCACCCTAGGTGATCTTTATTCACATAATTAACAATTTGAAGTTGTTATTGAATTTCATTGCCAACCTAGGGCAATCATAGTTGAGAGGATTTCTGATTTCCCATACAGTCAATATCATATTAGATGAATCACTTCTCTGAACAACGTTCATTGCAACAATAAGCCTAACAAACAAACACACAAAGGCACGGACAGGCCTGGCCATGGAAATGATGACATTGACAATAAATCACACTCAGCTAGCGTCGTGTTATCTTTCTCCAAATTTACATAAATCCACACAGCTGACTGTCCGCTATTGTATTTTTGACCTACACCCCCTGCCAAATATCAAGCAGGTGCTGCTCTTCACCCTGGTGATCTTCACTTCCGTATTTACTAACTTGAAGTTGTTAATGAAGTTCATTTGTCAACCCAGGGTAATCATATTCAGTTGATATATTTTAAGCCTAGGCATGTTTAATAATATTATAATGTAGTATGTTCTACGTATAGAGTCTAAGCACTAAGTGGAAGACAACCTAGGGTTGTGCAACCATGTGGGTATTTCCACTGCTGAATATACACTAATATTCAAAAGCATCTCAAATTGGCAAAAGTGTCTCAAAATTGAAAATCATCTCATAATATATCTCATTTTGCTCTAAAAAATAATAAGAAATATGAGATACATTATGAGATGATTTTCAATTTAAGACACTTTTGCCAATTTTAGTGAGATACTTTTGAATACTAGTGATAGCTATATATATATTATATACATAAATACATACTAGTAATAATATGTTCTACATATAGGACCTAAGTGGAAGACAACCCAGGGTTAGGTATAACCCAGGGTTGCCTAACCCTGGGTTGACTATCATGTGGGTATTTCCACCACTGCATATAAAAAGCATGTTTCAACTTGTGCACAAACATTTTTGAGATTTTGGTACCAAAATATTTCTCAAATTTATCTTATTTCTCATCATCCATTTTAAATTTTACAGCTGAAACATGCTTTGTTTTGGAAATATTAAGATACTGTAAACGACAACATTTTCACGCTCTGTAATTTTTGCACACGGTTAATTTTGAATCATTTTGCGCATTTCAATTTTTGTGCTTGTGACATTTTTATGTGCGGCAATATACATACCATTTTTCGTGGTATATTTATTTTCGCGCAAGGCAGACTGAGCGCAAGATTCTTTAAAATAAATGTAGTGCGAAATATACCACTTATACTTACCTTACATGCAGTAACATTGGGTTTCAAAATTTGTTTACATCCCAAATTTGGGTTAAATTAGTTTGCAATGATTCTACACAATTAAAACATGTTGTCTATTTTGAGGAGTTTATTCAGGTTTTTATTTTTCAAAATATTTCCATGTCAAAACATAAGAGACATAAATGGCCATTTTACTCCACAGTAGTGTTGCAATTGTCCTCAGTTACCAAGTGTCCTCAGTTACAATTAAATACCTCATATATAGATTACTGTCCTCTGATTGGTTAAAAGTGAGGGCTTGGATTTAACTAGGCCCAGGGCATAATTTTCACTAGGCCTGCTCAGCATATTTTGCGGTGCCTGTGTATCACGAGCAATACGCGCCCGACTTTTGACCATCGGGCGTTTAAGTGCAAAAATGGTTCTTACCAACCAGATGACAAAAATCTATATATTTGATATATAAAACGAATATTTACTGCTTTTTCTTCGGGACTTGGTAAAATTATTTCCTCTCGGTGATATCAAAACCATGAATATGCCCTCAGCTTCGCTTTGGGCATATTCATGGTTTTGAGATCACCTCGGGAAAATAGTTTAAGCCATGCCCCTCAAAGCAGTAAATATTTGAATATTATTGAAGGCGGATATTGACACGATGATCGTGTCAATAGTCTTGCCCAAAATGGCTATAAACATGATGATCGGGTGTGAGAAAGTTAATGGCTATGGAGCTGATCATGCTCAAGGGGATGGTAACAAAAATATTGGCAGGAGGAAGGTGACTTGCATTGATTGGTAATATTACAACTTTGCTCACCATTATTTTCTTCTTCTTGTTTGTTTTACTCCTCTCTTTTGGTCTGCCACGGACGGCAAAGGACAAAAATGCAACTTCAAGAATCAAGTTGACATTCTGAATAACATCAGAGAATCCCGGTTGTAGTATTACCAATCAATGCAAGTCTAATGCACCTTCCACCTTTACTTCCACCATTTTGGTTGCCACCCCTTGAGTATCAGTGAGCATCCGCTCCATAGCCATTCACTTTATCACATCCGATCATCTTGTCTATAGCCATTTTGGGCGAGGTGCACGATCATCCTGTCTATAGCCATTTTGGGTGAGGTGCACAATCATCGTGTCTATAGCCACTTCCATTATTGAAACTACTTCCCTGTATACTACCCACCGCTTCATTGCATCAACTACACTGACATCCATCTTGGGCTGTTTTTCCTCAGGTAGTTGACTGACCAAAAAATCCAAAGCAGCAAAATCTCTATCAGATGCAAAACTTGTGCCAACTATGCGGAGTAGAGCATCGATAGCATCATCATGGCGACCCGAGTTGAGATAGTAATCCACCATACTTTTGTTGAGGGATGGGATTGACATGTTCATTCTACCTTGCTTGTGAAGAATGTCACCTTTGTAGGATAAATAGATGAAAAATTGTGGTCAATATGTATATAAAAAATGTTTTATATTGTCTCTCTCTCTCAGGATAAAGGATTTTGATGGCTTGTTATATGCAAGCTATCCCTAGCATACTAATGACTTTGAAAGAAGCAGTTAGTGACCATTCTTGGAAGTCACGCAGCAGAGGATATCCAATTCGAATGATTGATTGAATGAAAACCTTTTTTGTTAATTATTCTACGCTTGAGTGTTTCTATAGCAGAGCAACTTCTTAAAATAAGTGTCCAGAGTTCAAATACTGGTTTTGAACTTAACTGAAATACTAAAGTCTTGCCTCACCCCTCTACTACCCTCCCCATCTCCCGAGGAATAGTATATTAATTTGCACCAACAGTGGCATAAACATTGGCAGGGGGGCAGGATGATAAAATAAAATATACAATAATGTCTGCCCACTGCTCACCCAAAAAAATATGACATCCAGAAAAGTATAAAAGTTCAATATATAGTACACTCTTATTTTATTTTATTTCAGACATATTTAAAAGAGGGTAGCCAAGATCACTGATTAAGCACTGCTTTCCACAAAATATTAATGTATGAAATGAATGACTTGATTAAATAATCTACTGTTAGTAGAATGGCTCTCTATTGCTTTCAATATTCTGTAAAAAATGTACCAATTAACCCTAACAGAACCAGATCTCACTAAATCTCACTTTAGAAAATCACGAAAATGCGGTAAGTCCAGATACGTCACAGACTGGGGTTATATGCAGGGTCTTAATCGCTAGCCGGGCAGCGTCTCTGCAGTGGCTTGCTACGGGTATCACTCGCTTGGGAAACGGGAGGTCCCTGGTTTGAATCCTGGTGAAAACACACATTTTTCACCACCCTTCCCTTTTCGAGGACTTAGGCTAGTAACGAGAATAGTTACATGATCAGTTAGGGTTAATGCTTTTTACAGGAGCATTCATTTATCAGATTTACCTGCTTTCTTATAATATGGGTGTGCTTCATCCTGCTTCCCCTCGATGAGATAAATCAAAGCTATGTTCTCTAATACCATCAGGGTTTCTTGACTTTCTGGACCATTTGCTGCCTAAAAAAAACATATATTAAAGCTTCATAAGGTTTCAAATACAAAGTGTTTCCATAATCTAAGTGGGATTGGACTGATAAATCATCATCTATATAGTCTTGGTTGTAATAAATAGAGTCACCACCAGGTATACACTGTACGAAGCGCCCCAAGAAGGAGTATTCACACAGATTGCTAACAGCTTATATGACTACTAAAATTTACTCTTGGTAAGGCCAACCATTCAGTGCATAAAGTAAAAGCATGCAAATGATAAATCTGATAAGTTCGCTATCTAAAATTGTAGTATGTGATTTGAATGATGTGCTCATGATATGAGGAACGTCTATAAAAGGTTGTAAAGCACTTCTTAAGGCTGATAGCCAAGAAAACCCAAGAAAGCTCTTATACAGCTCATTTCCTTTTGGTCCAAGATTTTTCTTTATTTAGTTGTTGGTGCATAAGGAAGATTAGTCTTTGTTAAAGACCCTCAGTAATGTCCACAGAGCAAACGAGTGCCGAAGGTGCGAGCACTTCCCATGCATAGGCGAACATTTTGCGCAGCAAAATGCGAGTCCGAGGGAGCGCAGCGACCGACTCTTGTTTATCTCTATTTACAGCATGAGCCATGATAGTGGGTTGGAACACCGAGTTAGTTTGTTTCACTAGTAGTTTCTTGGTCTGTAACAGCGACTAGAGGAAGATTGGAGTACCCAGGAAGAACCAGTGGAAGCGAGTATGGACTGAAAACCAAATGCACATACAGCACTAGGGACCTGGAATCGAACCCAGCTCTCATTGGTGCACGGCGAGGGAAGTAACGCTGCGCTTACCCACATAGAGAAATATTAAGGCAAGAATGCCGACTGAGTCAATCACAGCATGGCACAGTGAAGAACCATGCATTTTCATCAGTATGTGTACCTGAACACAGCAGAAATATTGCAGTTGACTCAACACATGTATACGAGTGGCTTGGGCAACGGTGGACACATGATCATGAGTGGGATTTAAAAAGTTGGTTTTTATTGGGAAGATATGTGAGTATTGGTGAGTGACAACACTCACACTCTATTTTGTCTTAGGTAAAAAGAAGGTAATAATTCTGTAAATTTTAGTGGTCATAATTATCTTGGCTGGTTATAGTGCATTCAGAGTCCAGCAATTTCATCACTGCCACGTCGCTCAATATGCAGTCTTGGAAATTTTAAAGCTCGCATCTCGTAGCATGTGTAAAGACTACGCACCAAGTGATGTTGCAGTGAAGAAATCGCTGGACTCTGAATGCACCATTAGTTGTTGATCTCTATTTGAAGTGCCAATTTTGTGCCATAAATTCAGTATAAACATTAAAGCAAGATAGTTGTTTTAGAAGCTCTTTGGGGTAAGCAGATTTATTTATAAGTTAGCGCAACAGTTATGTACAATGTTCAGTTTTGAATCAAAATTGTCCTTTTATTAAAAAAATGGCAGAAATAGAGGGCCAAGGACAAAATTTCTGCAATATTTTCAATGGGTTCCAGCAACTTCAAATGAACAGGCTGGAGAGCTTGGTAACACATACCTCACTGATTACCAATGCTTCATTATACATCTGAAGACTTCTATCATACTCCTTTAAGGCTAACAGGAAGCTTCCAAAACTTGTCAGTGTTTGAGCCACATCTGGGTGATCCCTGCCCACAGCATTGGTGCGGATGTCAAGCGCTCTGTAAAAAATGCACAAACTCAGTGTTAAAGCCAAGTACAGATTTTACTTGCCAACTCGTATGAGTCAAATTTTGTGGAAAGGTTCAAGGACAATGTGTACTATCAAAACTAATATTGATATCGCTTGAATTATTTTATTGAATATTAGAGTGGTTTAATTTATATATTTAGCTATTATTAGAGTCCCATGGTTCACACTATCTTAATTAGTGCGGCAGTGTTTTCAAGACTGTGCACTTAAAACTGTTTCCATCATCCAGACATTTTAATAACCATTGCAAAACATTGTTTGGAAAAGGTATACTTTAGGTCCCATCAAAAACCATACCCTAACCCTAACCCTAAACCCTAACCCTAACCCTAAAACTAACCCTAACCCTAATCCTACACCCTAACCCTAAAACTAACCCTAACCCTAATCCTACACCCTAACCCTAACCCTAAATTAAACCTAACCCTAACACTAACCCTAAACCCTAACCCTAAAATTATGGATGGGACCTAAAGTACACTTGGTCCCATTGTTTATATATCTGAAACTGAGAGAAGCCTGGCAGAATATCTGGTGGTTTCAATTGCTATTCCTCTCCTTTTTACATTGTATAGTGGTTATTTACATAACGGCAGCTGGTGTACCATCAAGCTAAGCTGGACTATATCAAAAACATTTCATGAATCTGTATAGATTTTAGATGAATGACAGAGGTACTAAATTCCTGGTTTGAATTAATTATTTTGTGCTGGGTCCACATATTTACAGTCAAGATACCAGACTTTATATAACGGTCAATATAATGGTGTCATCAGTCATGGGGCTCAAATTGGGGTATTCGGATCCACTCGCTTCCCACCCAAATCAACTGTGAGTGCCAAGAGTCGGTTACACATAAAGACAAACTGCGCAAATAATACTTTACACTCATGATATGCCAACAACCACGCAAATATTCGTGCATTATGACAAAATGCGATGTACCATTGGCAAAACCCAAATACCTCCAATTTTATCTCCATACCGGAATGAAAATGGCGGCGAGTCTAGTGTCTCTCCTGTAAATCTATGGCTGCGACATACATACTTGGTAAGGGACTGTTCTTTTTACCTTTCTTGCTAAAACAAACCTATAAACCTGTATCTCATTTATAGTACAACAAGGTTGTATGATTTATCCCTGGTGGTGGGGTACTCCAATACAATTCAACTACCATTGGTTCACCAGATATTTGATTTATCTAACCATGGAATGATCCTACTGGTCATCAACCCTTGATATGTACCTTTGGTAGAGTGATTCCACAGACTTCATATCTACATCTGGGATTCGTCTCTTGCACATCGCTAGATTGAGTACAGTACCTCCGACATCTGGTGGTAGCATTCCAAAGTAAACTTCTTCATAAATCTGTCATGTATGGAGGAAATAATAATAATATGATCACATACAGCAAGTCAATTTTTAAAGGCATTACAGTATAAAGCTAAATTTACACTCAAAACAAGCCACTTTTGAATAAATTTGTTTCCAATGATTTTCTCCACAAACAAATCACATCAGCCACAGACTATGAAAGTTTAGCTTTTCTCATCATAATTTGTAGTTAAGCACTGCAATTGGTGTTGCATTTTGATATAAAGTTATTGGCAAATTCAAAAATCTAATCTACTTTGCAGGGCGCACTACACTAAATAATTAGCACTCGCAATCCGGCATTTCTAAAATCGGCAAAATTGACTGCCCCTCTAAAAACAGGACTTCAAAACGTATAGAAGGGCAATATGTTTGGTCAATATTTTGTTTTAATTATAAAGTTAGGTTTATTTAAAGATGATCTGATGCCATTTTTGATCTCCAGATTAATTTGGTAAAATATAAAGGGTTTTCCTTAATTTGCGCTTGATTCTGGAAATACAAAATTCGGCTGTCGGTGATAGGGGGCATTATACTTCAGCGTCCAGTTTCTTGAAATTTTTGCCTTGAAGGTGTACTTTTATCATCATTTTGTGTTAGAACAGATCATAATCATCTGAGAAAAGGCAGTGTTGAAGCAACCAGTTGCTTTATTATTGAGTTTTTTTGGGTGTTTTTAGGAAGCCATTTTGTAAAGTAAGTCAATGGGAAGCTCTATTGTGGTGTGACGCCATATATGCATTTACTTTTGCATGAGTATAATTCATTTCTGTAGAAAGTAGTTTTGGTTAAAACCTTAATTTAACTGCATACATTTAATGTCAGTGGAAAAAAAATCTTACAGAAATTACAAGGTAATTTTCATTGTGTTACGATTCAAGTTTTTAAAGCATTAAGATTCATAGGTGCAAGTGCCTCAAGTTGATTTATTTCTTTTTAATGTACTTGTGAAATACTGAATTGTTATATTATCGCTTATTTAAGTTATAGTTATATCTGTCTAAAGAATTTTGAATTTTAAACATGCGATATTAAAATGTGGAGAAATTATGTTTTTAAAGATGATAGACACTGGTAGTTTCTTCATTTTGGCTAAAAAATGTTTACTTGTCCTCGAACGACCGACCAATTCTCACACCCCACTTTTTTTTTTCTATAAAGTGTTTTTTTTTAAATTTCTTTTGCTAAATATCGCAAAGTTCTGATGATGATCCAAACTACTGCCATTCAAACAATGTAAATATAACCAACATCGTAAGAATGGGAACCTTTATCAAAAACAACATTACGATTTGAGAGCAAGCGAAAAATTTTACGGTGGCGCAGTTGAAATATCCCAAAAGGATTACTTCATTCGCTTCCTGACCCAAGAGTTTTTTATGAATGAATTTAGATACTTAAGCCCTCTCGATGATTACCGAAAACATACATTTAAAGATGGCCACTACATACAGTTTCTAATGTATTTCATGGCTTAATTTACGAATTACAAGCAATTTGAAATGGCGACTTAAAAGTAGCGGAAATCTCTAGGACTACACTATGCGGACATTTAATCTTATAAGTGTTTAAAAAATTGACTAACTAGAATTTTTCTGTGAGTTGGAGGATGAAATTTAAAGATGAAATTTTGGATGAAATTTAAAGATGAAATTTTGGATGAAATTTAAAGATGAAATTTTGTTGTTATTGAAGAAAGTTTCATGCCCATAAGTGTTTTACGTTACCGAATCTCAATTTAGCACTGACCAAATTTTCCAACTATTTTCACTGATTCCGAGCATGATTCATCAATTTGACACACATAAGGAACGATTATGAAGTGTGACACTGTGCTGATTTAATTAGCATATCTTACGTTTTTGATACCGCATTCAAAATATTTGGTTGTTCTGAACGACCTGGTATGACGTCATGGAAATTAATATTCATATTTCAATACTCTCATCTAGCGATTGTGAATACCAATAATGACAGACATCGCGCTGGTTGTGGTTGTAAAGCACGACATTAAGACATTGGTAAATTTGATAGGCACCATCTCTATCAAATAACTATATCTGAATTATTTCAGAACCTAGAACTTGTACTTACACAAGTGTTCGAGTGTTTGCATCTGAGAATGGCTATTTAGAAAGATGACGCCAGACTTCTGGCAGAAATGCAGTTTTCTAATTTAAAAAAAAACATATCCCAACCGATCGACCCAACTTTTCAAATTTAATCGAGGACAAGCAAACAACTATTTTTTGGTCTTACCTCTAAAGCTTCTTCAAACATACTAATAGCCTTGTCATAATCCCCTAATCTGAAGTATGTTTGTGCCAGGTTGTTCATAGTATCTGCAACCAAACTATGCATTTTGCCATGGGTGCTGACATGCAAATCCAAACATTGCTGGTAGTAATCCACAGCCTGTATGAAAAATTAAGCAAGCATTATATTCATTGAGATTTTCAACAACTCACTGTATCCGGCTCTTTATACAGGAGCGTACCGTTGTTGATTCGTGATGAATCCACAGTTGATATTCAATTTAGCGCGTCACGCACGGCACGGCGTTTACGGAAGTGCGTTTACGCAGTACACAAAAGTCAGCGCACTGATCATCGCGCGCAGGGCACTTATAGTACGTGCAAAAGCCAGGTGCTTGGGAAAAAGCAGCAAACATTCACAAATTAGCACTTTGCTTCGGATATGCTAAATATTTTTATGAAGATGCGTAGGCCTATCGGAATTCGGCCTATCTGTTAAATTTAAAGCGTTCAGAATTTAATTCATATTTTTTTTTTCAAACACGCCACAGAGTTGTTCATCGCGAATCAACAACTCTGCATCTGATGCGTTTGCGTATTTTTATCACGCTCGGGTGGCGCGATAAAAATACGCAGACGCACGGATGCATCGTTGTTGATTGGCAATGAACAACTCTGTGGCGTATTTGAATACCTAAATTAATCACAAATGGAACATCTCATATTTACAGCTGATGTTGCACGATATCATGTCACTTCTTTTTGTGTGCATATGGTTATTTATTTTACTCATTATATCTTAAATTATTTTCAAAACATTTAACTACTACTATCATCTTGTAGTATAGTATTCCACAAGTACAGGGGCCGATTTCACTAACATTTAGCGATGGTCGCTAACCCCGTTTTGATTGCTAAACTCCAAAATCGATCGCTAATACCCGCTATTTAGCGATCGTTTTTGGAGTTTAGCGATCAAAACGGAGTTAGCGACCATCGCTAAATGTTAGTGAAATCGGACCCTGGTTCTAATGAACTTCATTCCCCTGGGAACCAATGTAACAAATTAATCACTACATTCATTATTCCTACAACATGACTGATTCTTCTTCACAGCAAGCATATAAGATTTACCTATCCAAAATGGAACACACATACACCATATAATACACTTGTCATACAGACATACACCATACTCTATTACAATATCCCCCTCTCTTGGATAAAGAAAGGGGAAAAAAGTCAATCACATGATCAGAATCTGGCTTTCAATTGAATTTCATGGGATTGACATTTAAGCTGCTTGAATGTAATTGGTGTCTAATCAGCTTAGTGACATGCCATGTATAAAATTAACCCACCGAGGTACTACTGGAAAGAAACTACGTACAAAAATATCCATCCTACCTCGTCATGTTTGTTCTGCTTAGTCTGAATGAAGCCCAGGTTGTTCAGTGTTACAGCCTTCAAGGAATCACAGTTTGCAAGGCTACTCCCAAATCTGAAAAGCAACAATTAATGCCTGATTTTGCTGTTTCTAATATGATTACAAACATTTTTAATCTAACTTGAAGTTAAATATTCAGAAACAAATACTTTTTTGGAAAAACACCAGAATATTTACAACAAAAAATGTTTTTCACATTAGATTTTTGACTAAACCATTTTGTTTTTGGTTAATACTGTTCACAATCGTGTTGAAGTTATCAACATGGGTTACAGAATGTTTGCTCACTTTTTACAAAATCTAAATTAAAAAGTGACTGAAAACAGAGATGTCAACCTTATTCAAAAACAGGAAAGACTTAAATTTTGATGATGGGGCATTAAATCAGGAATTGCCCATTTTTTAAATCTTCTAATCCTCTTGACTGTACACGAGAAATGAAATGTTCAATTTTCAACTGAAGTACTACAGTCAGAGGTTTAATAACACCCTACCTTTTCAACATAAATGTGTGATTGCATGTGCAAGTATGACTTTTCCATACATTGGAACGATGGTGTAACATTCCCTCTGAAGGAGGATGATCCCTCATTTACATCCAAATACTCCAGTTTGGTTCTAATAGGGAGATGCCTAGGAAGTTTGAAATGTTGTCCACACATATACAAGTTTTGAAGAAATGGGGAACCATCCATGTACAAAATGTCCCAAATTTTGAGTCAATTTCTTTCAACAATAGCAATTTTTTCCCAAATTTGCACGATTTTGGCACAAATTGTCTAACCTTGTTTAATAAACTGCCCGAATTATGTCACAAATTTTGTACAATTTTGAAAAGTTCGCTCATCAAAATCCAAAATGTTGTGAAGAAAAAGCACTTATTGAAAAAACATCTAAAAAAGGTCTAATTTTACTACCCACGTTTGCAACATGTCCTTATAATCACATTTACACTAAGCAGCCCCTCCTCTGGGACTTGAGGGAACAGTTCAGGACAAACAAAACTGTTGATATACAAACACTTACTTGTCCTTAATCTGCAGCAATTCTTTGTGTATTTTCTCTGCCTCCTCAAATCTCTCCATACTGGCATACTGACAAGCTAGTGTGTTGTGTAGTTCACAGTATTTCTCTGCTACCTTTGGGTCTGCAGGATGGTTTATACACAGAAAAAACAGGAAATTAAAGAAGACATCAATAGTACACAAATATGACATGGTATAGAGGGAAGTAGTGAAAATTCCTCATCATGAGGTGTTGGATGTGTGTGACTACTTACCGCTGCAAAGCGGAGGGAAGTAGTCACACGCATCCAACACTTTTAGGAATATTCAGTTCTTCTCAAAATAAACCATGTTGTATTTCTTTTACTATACCTCATAAATATATTACTGAAAGTGGTGTTAACACATCAAAATATAACCTAAAAATGTCACTTCTTCTCAGTCACTGTATGAATTTGTAACTGATAAGTGTTATGATTACGTGGGTGCGATAGTAGGGGTGCGATAGTTTTTCGATTTTTTCCCTGCGTGGGTGTTACGCGCACTAGGGGGAAGTACGTATAATGCTGTAATGTGCATCAGGTTTAAATAGTAACAATCGTTATCCATGATTTAAAATGTCATTCTTAAGATTAGCAATGGCCGAAATAGTTTTGTTATTAAGATGAATAAAATTATTATTGAAATCATAAAATTTCTTACAAATCATAATTGTATGGTGCGTATACAGTACTGAGAGCGTGTGTGACTATGCTACAACAACAAGAGGGGACAGCTCGCTAGTCCGACAACTCGCTAGTCCGAAAGCTTGCTAGTCCGACGGCTTGCTAGTCCGACAGCTCGCTAGTCCGAATTTTAATTTAGGCTCGCCAGTCCGAAAAATGAAAAAGGCTCGCTAGTCCGAATGTTTAAAATGGCTCGCCTGTCCGAATTTAAATAACAGCTCGCTAGTCCGAATTTTAAAATAGGCTCGCTAGTCCGAATTTCAAAATAGGGTCGCTAGTCCGAATTCTGAAAAAGGCTCGCTAGTCCGAATTTGAAAAACAGCTCGCTAGTCCGAATATGACAAAATGTGTGCATATAACAGTTTTTCAAAATTCGGACTAGTGAGCTGTTTTCAAAATTCGGACTAGCGAACCTATTTCAGAATTCGGACTAGCGAGCCTATTTTGAAATTCGGACTAGCGAGCCTATTTTGAAATTCGGACTAAAGAGCTGTTATTTAAATTCGGACTGGCGAGCCGTTTCTAACATTCGGACTAGCGAGTTGCTTTTAAAATTCGGACTGACGAGCCTATTTTCATATTCGGACTAGCAAACCTTCGGACTAGCGAGCTGTTTTTTCGGACTAGCGAGTCTTTTTCAAGGTTATATTTTCCCTATTGAATAACGTTTTGGACTAGCGAGCCTTCGGACTAGCGAACTTTCGGACTAGCGAGTCGTCGGACTGGCGAGTGGACCCCCAACAAGAATGGGCTGTGCTCATGTTGATTGGTAATGTAAAATTAATGTGAAAACATTGAATTTCGTTACTGCCCATAGCAAAAACAAATGGTAGCAGATAATATTTGGATGGTTATCCGATAACTATTTAGTGATTTTTAAAAAGTTATCGGGAAACACCGGCTAGCCGGATAACAATATAACCAGTTAGTTGTTCCCGATTACTTGCACATAGTTATCGGGAAGTGATCAAGAAACTTAGTCTCTGAAAAACAGTTATCAGGAAGTGATCGGGAAACTTAATCTTTGAAAAACAGTTATCGGGAGGTAATCGGCAAACTTGGTCTCTGAAAAACAGTTATCGGGAAGTTGTCGGGAAACTTAAAACTTTGAAAAACAGTTACCGGAAAGTGATCAGCAAGTGATCAGGTATGCTGACCCGGCCTTGACACAGTCACATGACTTCTAACTGCCATTCTTTCATTTCAAAAAGCTTTATCTGTGGAAATCAGTTGAATTGAAGTGCTAGTGTACACATGTATGGAAACTATATAGCTGTTGTTTTTTTATTCTAAACATGTAGACCTATATCTGTGTGATGAACAACTTGCTGTATACTGGTATGTATAGTTTTATATAGATAATCTCAGTGAGAACTCGCAGACTGGTAGTATTTAGGCCTATAATTAAAACACAAGTTGAGTTTTGGTTTTTGTATAAGCTTACTTATTGGTGGTAATAGATTCATGTTCTGTCAAAAACTCTATTTGGTACAATTAAGTAGGATACCTATAGGGCCAGCACAAATATGTGTGCATTAATGTGTGGAACGTAACTAGAACACTGATGGTAGCTACATGTACATAGAAACTTTCAATATCGGCCTGTATCCACATTTGGTTTTGAAAATTAAGGAGTTACATAGGAAAAATTAAGCGTAAAAAAAAAATTGTTGTGTTGTCCTCACCCGCCCGGTCGTAAATTTCGAAAATCTACGACCGGCATTTTTATTTTTATTTTTTATTTTTGTACACGCTTGTAATTTTTTGATATTTACGTGTTTTTCGCCTTGAAAATGCAGTAAATACTTCGACGACTCGTCGGACATGTTTTTGTTTTGGAAGACTCTCTGCGAATATTCGCAGTATCGGACTGTGAAACTTGAAATCCTCGATAGCGAAACTACTAGGATGCGTAAAAGTCTAGCAATCTGTCAGCGACCAGAAGTCATCACATTCTTTTTTTGTATGTATATTCAAAAAAAAAATCACAATGCTTCAATTGGAATAAAATAAATGGAACCGGAAGGTGTATTAGCTTTTTAGTTACGAGTTTTAATAAATATTAACAAACAACAATTTTATTTTATTTTTTGAATCATTTATTTGTCAATTTTTCATGAATATATTCCGGAAAAAAAAAACACTTCTCGCCACTATGCTAGCCTTTAAGTGGTGTGCGCCAGCAAAGTCATCACATTCTTTTTTGTATGTATAATCAAAAAAAAATAATTCAAAAATCTTGAATTGGAATGAAATAAAAAAAAAATCACAATGCTTCAATTGGAATGAAATAAATAAAACCGGAAAGTGTACTACCTTTTTAGTTATGAATTTCTATAAAGGTCAGCGACCGGAAGTCATCACATTCTTTTTTGTATGTATATTCAACAAAAAATAATTCAAAATT
>JXSR01S067423.1:0-10135 GCA_000969725.1 Ophiothrix spiculata | reverse complement strand
TTATATATTGGTCTTGTACATTTCAGAAAATTTTGAAATTGTGTAAAATGATTTTTTGAATGCGGGTAGCAATTTTGTACATTTTCAACAAATTCCTGTAGATGATATGGTTGAAATATTATATGACTGCTGTTTAAGGAACAGTACAATATAGGTAAACCAATTTCAGGTTTGAGTAATGGACAAGTCTTAAGAAATTAAAAACGGAATCTGTATACTCACCACCATTTTGTTCTCATTTAGAGAGCAGAGTTATTGTACCTCAAGATTTGTCCAGAAGCAGGCTTGACAGTGAAGAAGATCAGATAGGTTTAATTCATCTTTCATCTTGTTTATGCTTTCGTCAAGGAAACCCAACTTGGTATTTGGTACCAAGTAAGCTAAAGGAAGCTTATTTTCAATTGGGGGCCCAAGATATTTTTATATTCAGTTTTTGAATGCAGTTCGATAATCACCAACAAAACAAGTTCTGACCTTTTCAAAACACGACTTTCTGAGAATTCCTAAAGCCACATTACCCAGAATGTAAGTTCACATTCACGTAACTGATTGCATACGAATTTGAACTTGTAATTAGGGTTAGCACTATAGAGACACTTTTAGCGTGGTGCATCCTGAAGTGACTTGCAATTTGAAGCTAAATCAGCCAATTTCAAATGCAGATTTTACTCTTTCTGTCAGTGAGCTTATGGAAACCACCAATCAAAAGTTGTTCGGAATAATAGTGCATCTAATTATGTATGGGTCTGGATATGATTATTTTTCACTTTTATTGTACTGAAATGAATTTCCACTTCCAAGCCGGAAAATTTTGTTGACAAAAACGTACATACCACTGAGCTCTTATCATGGTGATTGATTGAAAAAATGGCCACATGATCTGATGTTCAAGAGATTTCCGAATGGATTTGGAAATGTCTATTGCTTCAAGAGCTTTGTTTTAAAAGCAGTTGTCCGTGTGGCAGACTGTGTTATGATAGACCATCAAAGAACACTGACAGCGAGACCAATCCATGCAGAGAGGACATTATGAAAGCCCGGCTAATTTGTTATTGAGTCTATAACGTAAGCTTCTAAGCAAAATGGGGAAATTGGGTCTTTTAAGGAATAATACCCTTAAGTTTGGTTCTAGAGTCTCTTGAAAATACTAAAGCAATATGTTTCCTGGCTCTGTAATACCTCATTGCCACGAGCACTCACGTCTTTTTTCCAAGTTGAGATTTATACAGTCAGTTGTACTGGCCAAAGAGATTATGGTGTGTACATATAATATGAGATTTTTTTTTCAGCAAGAAATTCAAGTGTTTCTAGAAAATCATGACAATGGTATTTTTATTTTCACTTAAAAGTATTTGCCTATGACACACTGTCACATTTTTTGGCATTCATGACTAGTAGAGCCATATTACAGGGATACAGGTTTTCAGGAAATTTCCTGAATTCAGGAAATTTTTCTGAAAATATCTTGTTTTCAGGAAATTTTGTCCTGTGTAAAAGAGTAGTAAAAGTGCTAATTTGCAGAATTTTTTTAGACATTTCAGGAAATTTTGACTAAAGCAACTTGCATCCCTGACTGATTATACATTTGCCTTGACAATTGATTTCATTTGCTGAAATCTCTTTCGAAATTATGTCAACAATATTGTTTAACAGAGTAAGAAATTTCTATTTAAAGGTGAGATTAACCAATATTGTTAAAATTTCCCTAGTTTATGATTAAAATACTAAGTAAGAATACCAAATAGTATTTAACACTTTTAGTGTTAGCAACAGCCACACAAACATTAAAGACCTTTAAGTAAAATTTGGTGTAAAAAGTTGTTCCAATTGGGTCATTTATGTTAGCGTTGCTGATGCTAACATCGAACCTTGATCAATTTTGGGGCGCTGCACTTTTATCAACCCACATCGCAGCCAGGATCAGCTTGCCAAGTTTCATATGGGGTTTCTACAAGTCAATTAGGCAGTTAGTTCCAAAAGAAGACATCAGGACCTTCCCATAATGCCTCGCTTCCAAAGGGATGAAACATAGCATAATTAGCAGACCTCAACCTTAATTTGCATTTCCGATATGTTTCATCTCTAAACCCTTTCATCACATCCCATACAAAAAACCCATTGAAAACCCATTGGAAGCGAGGCATTATGGGAAGGTCCTGATGTCTTCTTTTGTTAGTTCCTTGTTCAAGGGATTTCAAGCAAACTCAACTTTTGTCACCACTGGTGTTCGAACTCAGGACCTTCCGCACCGCCGCAAGCAAGCACCTTATTGTTTGAGCTGACTTGACTTCACTTAAAGGTTTTCATTTGAATTTGCTGAGATTTATGTTTCTATGCAATGGCAATTCTATATATGAATATGTATATATATTGCAAAGTTTGAAGAAAAACATTTGTTTGATATTTGTATGTGGCTTAATACATACAGAAACTGGTTGGGTATGCAAAAATTATGGACCTTCAGATTTGTTTTTTTTTCCAACCTTCAATTGGAAAAATTTAATGTATATTTTTGAGGACAATGAAATTAAAATAACGACTTTGCTGCTTTGGAATCTGATATGTTGTGCTTGTGGCCACTGGTCTGAAAATTGTGGTGGGGGGGGAGGGGGGTCACTCAAATGTAACACTGCAGGCATAGCGTGACCACAGTTTTTCAGGACATCCCCTATAGAGTGATTATTCTGAAGCCAAAATATACCCTTTCCCCCCTATGACACACTAAATGGGATTTTTACCATTACCGTTTTAACACTAGGGTTTGAAAAAGTACCCTTTTTCTTGAAGATTGCTGTTTTTGATACCCTAATCGGTGTGACCTGATTCAGTCTTCAAAAACAACCCTTATTCACCTTTTTCTTAGTCACGCTACGCCTGCTGCATTATACTTGAGTGGACCCCAGGGAAAATTGATTTGTGGATGAAATCTGATGTCATTTATTTCTTACAGGTTACATGAAAAGAAAAAATTCAGTAGTTTTTATAAATTTGTTATAACAAAACTGAGTGAAAAACAACAACATACAATTCCAATTATGCATAAATAGTAAATGATGCTCATAAATGCTTTCAAATAGACCGCCTCACAAACCTGTATTTGACGATATCAAAAAAAAACAATCTCTGTGCACTGGCTGAGTTTTATAAAACCCTGGAACACACACCCAGTAAACTATTATATTGTTTATCATCCGTGGATCTCGAAAATCTCTGTACATTTACTTTCGTCATCCGACCTTGCTTCATACTAGTTGTCATTTTGTACTTTTTGCCTGTACAATATACAATATCAAAACACAAGAAGATACAAAGCATGACACGATGTAGAGCTATCGAGATATGTAAGCATCATAGTCGAGCAGTTCAGATAGATCATCGTTGTTGTTTTTTCGAGGTCATCAAAAAGGCGCTATATTTGAAAGTTGCTATTTATAATTTCTTTTCCTATAACCTTTAATAACTTTGCAAGACCTAAGTTCAATTGGAATCATCCAGCAAGTTTTATGTGTTTAAATAATTATTTGAAACGGAAATTATGACCAGTTATGAGTGCTGAATACACTTTGAAGGTCTATTTGCTGATCTTTAATAATTTATGCAAGATAAAATTCCCAAACAGATCCGTAAACACAGAAAACTAAGTAAGGTAACATCAATATTGTGACTATATAATTTTGACCATCATCATATACAATATCAGTTCGACGGAACTCACAATTCGGATAAGTATCCGAATTTGGATACTCCTTATCAAAATTCTGATAACTGTATCCGAATTTGAATTAAAAACAGCTGAAACGGGATATCAGCTGAAATGAATATTCAGCTTCGCCGCGCACCATACCCGTATATATAAAAGTCAACAACATTATCATCATTTGTCATCTAAAATCTAAGAAAGTATTGGCCAAATTATTTTGCCTTCTGTGATAAGGAGCTATCAGTACATGTTTTGAAGCTGTCCCGCTGGAATTGCACAGATGGAAATTACATTTCCACAGATACATTTATCATAAATGCAAGAAAGATTTTCTACATGTACTTGCCAGCTTGCGCTATCGATTTGTTTCCTGTGCCATGACAGGCGTATCAGAATTCGAATACCCCTCCATATCCTTATTCTGATACGAGTATCACAATTTGGATACAAAATGTACGTGGGTATCCGAATTCGGATACGTATCCGAATTGTGAGTTCCGCCGAACTGATATAGGCCAACACCGTTAAATGGTGTATTAAAGGTCAGCAGGGTTATGAATGTGCAAAAGCAGATCAGAATTCTGTGATAGGCTAATAATAATTTTGTATGATGACTGTTTTAGCCAGATTATATTTATTTGACATACCACCAGCAAATTGTTTGAAAATATTAGAAATCTGTATGTCAATTGTTGTTGAATTCTACAGGAGTAATAAAACAGATGTTGTAAGATCTTTTTCAAAAAAAAAATGTTTCATTTGAGTTTTTTTTGTGAAGCAGTTTCGTGTTTTTCAAGAGCCTATTTTCGTAAATTCGCAATTATGAATTCCAAGAAATGCTTGGATCTTGGAAAGTAATTATTTGTAACTTCATCACAATTTTAGACAATTTTTATTTTTGAAAGGTTGAATATTGAGATGATGCTTTATTTTGTGTACTTTCATTTTAACACCACAGATTGTCTATTTTGACAAGCATATATGATTTGTAGTGATTTAATATTTATTCCTTTTTCTGCAATTTTTAGATGTCACTGCTCTGCAAGTGGAATCTCAACAATTTATTAATGCAGTAAGTTGTTTTAATAACTTAAAACATCTCTTTGGGACCTGCATCATATTATCTTCTACTACTGTTACTTTTTCAGAATAGCGCCATCACTGTATTTATATTATAAAATATGTGTTAATATGGTGGCGCTGTTTTATGTTCCTGTAAATTTCCAGGGAATTTCTGAATTGTTATACAATTTCAAAAATGGGCTAGGCTTTAAATTTGGTACAATATCATGAATTATAATGGTTGAAAGCATCTGGAAATCAGTTTGTACAAGCCAACAAGGAAGTGAAATCTTAAACTTGACATTTAATCCATGATCTTACAATCCACCTAGGCTTAAATGTTAAACCATCATTAGTAAATTCAATTTTGTTTGGTAACAACTAGGAATCTTATGATCATCATACATGATTCATGAATAGGCCAAAATCAGAATAAGTCATAATTTTGTATTCCTTATGAAGTAAAAGATGTATATCAAAGTTAAGATGACTTTAGATAATCTTGACTTTTTGAGATATGGCCTAGAAGAGGTCGAGATAAAAAATGTGTTTAATAGGCCTATAATATTATATTAACGTCAGCAATAGTATTTTCTTATTAAAACATCGTGGAAACACACCTTCTAGTTTCATTCTTCATTTATCTATAATATTATGCATGTGTAATTTTTTTGCTAAGTTTTTTATTGAATTGTAATTTCTCTGCCTCAGCCCCTTGATTATTTGTTGGTATGTCACCTAGCCTACAATGAATAAACCAACCTGTAGACTTTTATTTGTTTAACAATCAGATCAACAATTTGCTAATTTATTTAACATGTATAATTAAACAAAGGAAGAGGAAGCACTCTGCGTAATGTTTATAAATCCAAATAGGTTTTATTATTTAAGTAAACTCCTGTAATATTAATCCTATGGGAAAAGATTTGAAATTGTTTAGCTTTTGATCAATATAAAAGTGGTCTAGTCATGGTTTATTGTACAACAAAAAACTACTTAACAGGTCCAGCCGCACACTTTACATATTTTAATACAAAAAGGTTTTCAAATACGGGTGTCGCTTTCGTCTAAGCTTAACTTTCTTTTCTTTTGATTAAATCTTTTTCCAATAAATTTAAAAGGAAAAGCTTTTCTTGTGTGGCTTGTAGCTTATTTGCTAAGTTATTACAAGCCTGTATTATGTTCACTTTACGAATCAATGCCTTTACTCAGAGCCTTTACTCAATTATTTGTATACTGCTCAACAATTTGATTATAACGCCAGACCGTTGGATAAATATACTCAATATAAATTACGTAACTGACATAACTTCTCGATGATGAAATGCATTTTTCTTTTATTCTACTTGTTAATACAGGGAAATTCCTCACAATTTTAACATTCATTTTTTTTACGGTCTGAGTATTTTATCTTCTTTTGTGAAAATTGAAAAGATATCGGTGTGGTCTATTGTAATACCCAGACTAAAATGTCTTTTAATTATAGAGTACAATAGGAAAATCTATGATATAATTTTAAATATTCGATATTTATTTAAACGATGGGAAAATAGTTCAGGGTCTGTCTGACCTTTTAATATCCAAGGCTCGCATAGATTTTCAAAAATGAAAGTCAACATCCCCGCAACATTCTCGACTTAAATCAGTCAAAGATTCTCAACTGTCGTAGTTTTAAACTTCACCCTGAAGGGAAGAATCTATATCAATGAAATTGGCTCAATAGTATGTTGTATCTACTTGAAATATAAACCAATTGTCGTTATCACCATTTAATAGGTCTATGGTGCAAAAGTGTTTCATATAACTTTAAAGTACTTCTACTTTCTTTACAGGTGGCGATAGCCTTATGTCCATGATTTTATGGTTACATTTCCCAAAAGTTAGGCCTATATGATATGCCTAATATCGAGTAGTGTCTCTTATTTCTATTGATACCAAAATTATGGAAACTGGTTGCTGAAGTTCAAAATCTAGGTAATAAAAATCTGCATTTAGTGTTGCATCTTTTTCTATTGATACCAAAATTATGGAAACCAGTTGCTGAAGTTCAAAATCTATAATTCTTAGGTAATAAGAATCTGCATTTTTAGTGTTGCATCTTTTTCTGTCGATACCAAAATTATGGAAACCGGTTGCTGAAAGTTCAAAATCTATAATTTTGAGGTAATGAAAATCTGATCATTTGTAGTGCTGCATCTTGTATTTGAAGTAGTATGTTTCATGTCTGCCCCATGTGACTTTTTTTCTTTGTTGAATATAAGCAAATATTAAAACATGATTTAAGTAGGCCTACATTCTTGCATTAATAGGCCTAATCAATAAACAAACATGATATCAAGTGGCACTTGTGAACTGAAATGTTCAACCTCTCCCATCGGCAGAAAGTTTTCTTTGTTATAATTTTCAAATATGAGACGTTTTTCGATTTTGAAGAACATGATTCATGTTGCCTGCGTATACTGTCATCGTGAATATTGACTTGTTTTATAAAACCAAACTTCTAACCGACGCCGCAACTTTGATTCAAATGGTGCGAACATTTTTTGCAACATTCATCCATGTTCGATTTTGACATGGTCGATAGAGCATTGCCCTCCAGATATCGATCAAATCTATAACGGGAAAATGCTAACTCTTTCTTATCCACCCATATTACGCCTTTATTATCGATAATGATTGCATTTAGATAATTTGCTGTATATGAAAATTTATTATTAAAAGTGGTGGTGAGAATTTTTTAAATCATTGTTCCATCATGGATTTCTTGTCAAATGTGTTTGGATGGGAACTTTAATTTGAACCGAATAACTTGTTAATGATTTCAACAAATTGATCGGACAGACATTAATGAAGAGTGTTTTTTCAAAACTCACTTAGTCCAACGGCTGCCGTGATGCTAGTTTTTGAAACCCAAATTCTTCATCCAAATTGTTCCGATGGTCATTTTACCTCATATTGCAAGGGTCGAGGGTCCTTATCCCGACTATGATCAAATGGGCGCGGTTCACTGCCCTGAAGTGACGTCATAGAATAGTATTAAAAGTCCGGGGATTAGACATTATTCTAAATAATTTACTTATTGTGTGTGTGTGCATTGAAGTGCTAGTATGAATTTTCGATCAATATGACATAAATTTTGGTCATTTGCACTGAGTTATGACAACAAATTCAACTCACAAAATCATTAGTATAATAAATTTATAATCTCTGCAAATATGACATGTGGCAGCTATTGGACCATGGAAAAAAGAGATATTGGACTAAGTGAGTTTTTGAAAAACACTCTTCATTTGTAAGTTATGCATATCTCATACTCAATTGCTCAATACATGGTTCTACCGTGACTGAGATCAGTTTTCAGATAAAAAGCATAAAGTCTACCCGTCGCATAAAGACGCAAAACAACCGCGTATTATAACTCTTTTTTTTTTTTATAATTTGCTGCCATTTTGATGAAAAAAATAAATGGGGAGGGGGTATCACCTAGAACTGAAAATATTTGAAAGAAAAAATTCTACTTTGAAAACAGAAAGAACTGATCAAAGATACAAATCATCTTTCTCAAACTTCAAGGTATACTTTGAGCTCGAGCTTTATTCCAAAAACCTCTTTTGGTTTTGTCAAAATTATTTGATTTTTAGTTCTGTCTATGTTGTAGGCCTTCCTAATTAATTTGACCGAAGTTATAAGGTCTGGTATACAATTTAGGCCCTATTTATAAAACGTAGGCTATGTCTTTGCTTATTAAATGTGATATGCCTATATGAGAATGAAACATTATAGCTCTAGAATTATACTGGAAACCATTAAGGTTGGAGTCAAAATAATAATATGAAATGGATGTAAGGTCGCGCTCCGACAGGCTGATCGCGGAGGCTAAAAAAAAAAAGGATTCTTACTCCGGGTGAGTGAGAGCATGATTTTTGGCATTCGGTGAGAGAAAAATATGAGAGCTCATTGGTCAAAAAATGAGGGGTCATTGGATGAGAACATGATTTTTTTGACATTCGGACTTCGGAGAGCGAAATTTGGCAATCGGTGAGAGAAAAATATAAAAAAATTCATGTGGTCTTTGGGTGAGAGCACAGGCAATTGTAAAAAATTACGGGTCTTTGGTTGACAGCGACCGTCCGGCTGAAAAGGGGGTCTTTTGACCCGTATATATTACGCGTTTCCCCCAAAATGTGATTGCCCCCGGTAAATTTCTGCATAATTATATCTCTGCATATGACTGTCTGGATTTAGTGCACACTTTTCCAATACACCGAACCGGACTAAATCGATCAAGCATGTCAAGAGAGACAAAATCTCATAGGCCTATGCTTGATAGAAAAATGGCAAAGTCAGGGTGAAAAAGATAGCGGGCTGTCATGTCAGTCGACCCAAAACAATGCAGCAGACATTGTTATTGTTTATTCATCATGAAACAAAAGAAAATATCTTCCAAGTTTCGATTATTGACACACGGCACGCGACTACCTTTTGTGTTTAATATTCGTGGCACGCGGCCAAAATTCAAGACAGGTGTTTTTTCAAAGTGTGGGGGGTCTCGGCCCCCTTTTTTCCCTTTTTGCCAAAAATTGGCTTTGTTGTTTTTTCCGTTTTTGGAATTTTTGTTGCGGTTTGATACGTTATCAAGAATAAATATTTTATCTTTGATCATTGTTGATGCTTTGAAATCAATTGTAGCAAGGACAGTTTGAGGAAATCGGGTCTTTGTTCAAGATAATGCACAAACAGGCATATAATGTCAATTATAGGCCTCCCGATGCTTTTTAAAATGTCATTAGTCTTTGTTTTTCAAAATCAAGTTTGTCTACTCGCTATTGGGAGACAATTACAACTTAGATGGAGTTTAGTCATATAGAGCTTACAAAATAGATGGAGTTTAGTCATATAGATTTTAGGCCAGACTCTATCATCACAAGCATTTCGTTAAATATCGAACCAAACTTGTCAGACTGGTAAATAGATATCGGAATATTGAACTGTCCCGCAGTCCCAAAAAGCAGAGACGCTAGAAAACATATCTTGAAAGAGTTGGGAGCAAAAATAAGACAGGTTTAATAATCCTGGACTTGTCTAGAATAAGTTGAATAAAAAATATCAATTTGATAAATTGCCTCCAACCGTTTTCCGTCGCTAATGATGTGTTTGCATATTATTAGCAAAATAGTCTAATTTTTGATAATTACCTGATGATTGCATTACCATGTTTCAGATTTGCTGATGGTTGCCGACCAATAATTTCATTTACCAAAGGCACTTCCCAGTGGGCACGTTCAACGTTGATTCAACGTTGAATCAACGTTGAAATTTCAACGTTGAAAAGTGCAAAAATATTTCAACCCGTTCAACGTTGAAGCTTCAACC
>JXSR01S067413.1:82955-93805 GCA_000969725.1 Ophiothrix spiculata | reverse complement strand
TCATCATTCTTACCAATCATTGCAACACCTGCCACATCCATAGTAATACAAATTTGAGACTGCTACATGAAAAACGAAATGTGCTTGATAAAAATGCGATAGTTTTTCGTTGTTGATATATGAGCTTGGACACCTACAAATACGTTCTGTGATCATTTTACTCCGCGAAAATTTGATGCACAGCTCGTCACCCAAATTTCTAGTCTTTTTATGCAGTCTTATCATGCAGACTTTCTTTACACACGCACGATACTTCGCAGTGTAAAAGACTACGATAATAATAAATACAAATTTTTACGATACTAACTTTCACAAAATATATTCCATGATGGCTGCTGCACTGGTTGCAAATTATGGTTCAAGCTCTGAATCAGAATCTGAAGAAGAAACACAAGGGACTGAAGCCAAATCAACTACTGTTAAGTCAACTGGAGTGAATCTTTTGACAAGTTGTGCAGACACAGAATCTGGGGATGAAGACTCAGAGACTGAAACTGATAAACTTAAGCTTACTACGCAGAAACCTGTGAATACACAGGCAAAGTCATCTTCAAAGGAAACTAGCAGTAAGCTACCATTACCATCTTTCTTAGCAGAAGACATAAAAGCTAAAACGACTAAAAAGAACAATTCGCTTCAAAGCTCATCGGTGTTTTCTAATCCGTTTGAGAAGGCACGGCAACAAAAACTATCAATACTTGAACAGCATGTGAAGTTGTCTTCTGCTGAAAAGACCGAAGCAGAAATGGGGAAAAAGATTTGCTGGATGTACAGAAAAGGCAGATGCCGATTCGGACATAAATGTAAATTTGCTCATGATAATGATATAGGTGTGAAACAAACGTCACAGGGAAGTGAGGAGGGTGGAAATTGTCAAACGCCGGTTGCCCAAGCGGAGCAGTACTTTCAACAAGGTCAAGGGCAGTTTGGTCAGAACTCCCAGTATGATATCGGCCACAATTTTGGTTTACAAGAAAATGATGAAGAAATACAACAACAGCGAAAGAGGAAGAAGCCGGGTTTGGCACAAGGGATGGTACCTCCAAAGAAATCAATGTCAGCATATCAAAGGCAGGCTGCACAAGAAAGACCATGGACAGCACACAATCATAAACATTGATCAATATTCACACTGTGGATTTCAGAATATTGTTCAAAAGAGGGATGTGTGTAAACTTCTTTTGGAGATATTTGTTGTTTTGTGAAACCCAATTGTTGAAGCTTATCACACCAGGCATCATGTTAAGTAACAGACCCAGCTGCAAAAAGGGCGAAGCATCAGATTTGGATTTTGTGAAGAGATTTTTGTCAAAGAGAAAACATTAAAGGGGCATTGGACAACATTTTAAACTTTATTTGAGTATGATTTATTCGTCATATGTTAGAAAATAACAGTACATCAGTTTGATCAAAATCTCCAAAAAAGTTTAAAATTTATTTTGTTTGTTGATCTTAGGTATGAGAATATTCTTTAAATGTATTTATTGATGCTATAAATCAAGAAAGAGACCAAAATTTGTTTGTAAAACATTCCTTTCACATCATATATTGCAGATAAATCAATTTAATTTGGTGGAGTTAGATCTCCTGAAAGTGCCAATTTTAAAAATTCAACGGTAGAGGGCAGTATTTATCATGATTAAGTTGTCACTGATCTGGAGACGTCACATGACCTGACCCAGAAGGGTCAGAGTATTCATCGTTGTCGATAACGATAATTTAAAAAAAAAAAAGAATATCCAAATATTTTGATATATAGGGTTTGAATTTGACAATGAAACTTTGCATGCTGTCATTATTACGAAGAAGTTTGCAAACCAGCACAGGACTTAGTTCATCTGCGATCATTGGCGATCGCTATTTTCTATTTGATCTTTGATTACATATTAAGTTTTGAATGCCGTTTTCTTCATTTTTAAACACATCCATTGTCAATACTTCAAATGATGCAAAAATCTCAAAATGCTTGGGGGAAAAGTTATGGGATGATACTGAACTTGCCCAGGGGGCCTCTCAAATATAATGCTGCAGGTAGCGTGACCAAGAAAAAGGTGAATTAGGGTTGTGTTTGAGGACAGAAGGGTGTATCAGGTGACACCATTTAGGTATCAAAAGCAGCCATTTTAGTTCATTTTCAAGAAATGGGTACTTTTTCAAACCTTATTTAAAACTTTAAAACGATACTGGTAAATTCTCGATTTAGGTTGTAAATGGGGGAAAAGGGTATATTTTGGCTTCAGAAACAATTACCCTTTCAACCCTGGCACACTAAAGTGCATAGAATACTACACCACACAGAAAAACAGGCAAGCTACTCATTACTAGCCCATACAGCAAAAGACTGAAATACTTCACCATGCATGCAGTTCAGTATACGATGATGTTCATTAGAAATTGGATTGTATTGTCCAGTAAAGTTTTAAAGGTTAATCATATGTTTCCAGGAAAATTTTTGTTTTTGAACTTAATCAGTGTTTCCGCTAAGGTTTTTGAGCTTGCGCCAATTTGAGCAAGTTCATGAGGTGCTTGCGTCAAAATCATGAGCTGTGGCTGAGAAGTGGCTCAATAAAGCTAGAAAAATATCTTTCTTACACATTTTTCAGAAACTTGTGCCAATTTTAACCGCTCCTGCGCCAATGGCGCGCCATACAGCCTTAGCGGGAACACTGGACTTCGTTTTACAGAGTGGTTCATATCAAATTAGCATAGCATGCATTCACATATTTTCATCCCGTTTAGATTTAGCAACCCTTTCACAATAATAACAACGTGTGGACACATTATTGTTTGTGATAACCATAATCCATATTTATCAGCTCAGCATCCATTCATTGATCATAAAATTGGTACTTGAATGGTTGAAATATTTTCTTAGCAACATTTTGAAATTTAAATAAATTTTATAATTCGTTGTGAAGTGGAAATCAGACTTGTACACCATAGGTCTACCAAGCTGGAAAAATTAAATTTTACAGAAAAATTTACATGCTTCTGATGACATGAGGTTTTGACAATAAGGACATTTGAAAAGATTTGTTGCGCGAGATATTTCAATATGGTACAGTTATTTAAGAAATAATGTTAAAGGTGTAATTCATGATCCTGGTGTGAAAACAACCTCACCTCTTTTCTAGCTATTATAAAAAGAATGCATGCTGAAAATTTCTTTTGATTCTGACCATTCATGTTCAAGTTACAAGCATTTCAAAAAACAGTGTTGTAATTACTGTCGGGCCCAGTAACATATTTAGAACACTACACATTTTCTCAAAAATGCAAGCTTTGAAATAATGGTTTGTTGTTTGTAACTTCAAAAAGTACTAGCTAAAAAACTCGATTTTGATACCGTGGGTGTCCTTGAGGATGAAAAGTGGATCATCAATTGCCCCTTTAAGCTCTTGGTACAACACTGATTAATAAGCTCTGTTAGAAATTATCTTAAGCAGAGTTGGTCCATAACGGAAACAAAGGAACTAGCCTAGATTCCACTTGTAAAACACTATTTAAAAATAATTTAAACTTAATGTTTAACTTATTGCATTTTATTCTTTGTGGCACTACATCCTTTATAATTTACATTAATTTCCAATTTATTTACCAGTTAGCACTTAGTTTTAGGCCCATTTTGACTGCTCATGAGTGCAGTAGTAAAAACTATTGCCCGGAAATGATCTTGAGACTACACACTATTACTCGGGACCGAATAGACTCATAAATTACAGATAACTATAAAGGGGAAAAAGTTTTTACTTTTGTCAGTTTAGATTTGAATGGGCAATAATAAAACAATTGACCGACTCAAATCACCCCAATATAATTGGCATTTATAAACTAGACTCACTATAACAAAGTTGCTAGGGACAGAGAAATTACTTCTTATCTTTATCATGTTAACTTGGGGTTTAAAACAATTAAATACAAAATTAATTTGTTAACCCAAAAGAAAAAATACTTCTTTATACTGAATTAAGATTTTCTTCAGATTTCCTTGACAATAAAAACTTTTATCTGCATTTCCATAAAAATTATACTTATTCCATGATTTTTGAAGTTAAGTTTTAATAGTCAAGTTGATTTATATAGATTGATCATCTAAAGATTTATCAAAATCAGTAGGTGTAAAATGTTTTAATTTTAATCTAGAATGTGAAATCCAGGCTTGTCCCTTTAAATTTCACTCCACAAAATGAATACTAAAATTCAGTTTTCATTGTACCAGTATTTTATTTATTAATTATCTCTTTCAATAAAATACAAGAACAGAACACGTATGTATTGCACCATGGTCATTATTTAAAGACTATGAAGACTAAGGAGTGCCCCAAAAGTTTCAATGCTGCAATGACAGTTTTGCAATGCACTCTCCTTGTTTTTCATGAAGGGAGGTCGGGAAAGCATTGCCAATGTTGGCGCAGTGCTAGTTCCCTCGCCTTGCACCAATGCAGGGACTTCCGTTTGAGGAGAGTAAGCTCTATTGAGCCAACCTGCTTCCCTCAAATGCTTTATGGGAGCTCAATTAATAGAGCGCCTTTCATGATGGTATTAGCATGTAAATTTCCAGATCGCTCCCCTAATTGCTCCTCTAAGGAACTTCAGGAGAGCTTCTGGTAGAGCTCTTTGAAATTTAAAAAAAGTCCCTGCAATGAGGTCCCGGGTTTGAGTCCCGCGCCCGGCGCTTTATGTGCATTTGGTTTTCAGTCAATACTCGCTTCTGCAGGTTTTTCTACGGGTACTCTGATCTTCCTCCTGCATACAAAACTAAATTTTAAAAACTGCATGGAGCCCTGTTGAAGATAAGCTTCCTTTAACTTACTTGGTACTTGGTACCAAGTTGGGTTTCCTTGGCGAAAGCCTAAACAAGGTGACCAAGATGATAATGGCAATGCTTTGGGAACTTTTCGCAAATCATCAGTGACGTTCTACATGTATGTAAAACCAAAGTGGGACAACTCTATTTTTGCATTGACCATGTTTTCTCAGGGAATGTAAAACGGGGTTACTTTGCCATGTTTTTCGGATAGTTTGGTGTGCCTTTCTTTGGTATGAGTAGGTACCGGTACCTTTTGGCATTGATAATAAAGGTATCTGCTGGTGTATTATTCATGTGCGGTGTGGAAATCATTGGGGCACCCTAACCCCTATTTAAAAAAAAAAAGTATGGGGTGGCAAAGTAGCCCGTGGGTCGGGGTAACTTTGCCATGCATGCTAAAAAGTCATTTTAAACCATGTTATGTACAACATTTTGGCTTTTGTGTAACCTCTTTGGTTTTTAAGTAATATTTTGGACAATATTAGGCTTATCTGCACATTTCAAGTTGAAATTCAATGAAAATCCAACAATATTGTAACCACATCTCATTTTGACTGAAGTTGGGTGTTTCTGCTTTGTGCTCTCACACATATGTACACTAATACTTTTTTTGATGGAAAAACATTGCCTTATGGGGTGAAAAGTGTCAATTTATGAGCGTTTGAAACAACCATGGATTTTTCCAAATTCAGACTCCTAGGTTTCACAGAGTCATAGGGTAATTTACGAACTTTGACTCGATTTTGTAAACTGTTACGAAAATCCGAAAAGTACTAGTTTTGATGCTTATAGACTCCAGTTGGAGTGGTACAGCTAAGATCTGAGGAAATGATATCCAATACTTGTCTTATACATGAGAACAGTGGAAGTAATTAACAGCAAGAAATATGTGGATGCATGAGCTGGATTTAGTAAGTCATTATTTTCTGTTGAAATTTGGGCCACTTCCTCGACCCACCAGTTTTGGTTGTAACCACTGCAACTTTCATACTTCTTTGTGCATTGGCTATCTTCAAAGTTTGGTTTGTGGCATTAAAATTCACTCGGATAGTTACACAAAAAGGTGGCAAAGTTACTCCGGGTTTGGGTGGCAAAGTAGCCCCGTGTCTTTGCAGGACTAGCAATTGAGAAATATGACAATTTGTGCAGTTAATAAGGCTTCATAAGGTGTACGTTGATGTGTACGGTAGATTTGTCAATACTATAGTCTGGGTCAAGCTTTTGGAAAAAATGAAAAAACTTGTAAAATAGACGTTTTTTAAAAATTGCTATTCCTCAGTTACTGAACCACTTTTTTGATGAGCTATATGTACACAGGACATAGCACAGAACACAGATTCTCATGTACTTATTAAAATTTTCACAATTGGGTTGGTTAGTTAGTACCAAAGCTCCAAAACATTTTACCGGTGTGGTGGCAAAGTTACCCCGGTAGTGGCAAAGAAACCCCGGTTTACGGTATCTCAAACGGTCTAGGGCTTGTAACTAGGTAGACCCAAGCATCTGAAGAACAAAAGTTGCCAATACTTTCATGACCCTTACCTAGAAAAAGACTTAGTCCAATGTCAAAACCTTATATTCTGCCAGAAAACAAACTTGTTTACTTATAAACTGCCTAAACACATAATTATATAACATAAAGATTTATGGTGAAAGCATCAATCCATTTATTCCTACATCTCCTGCGGAAACCCCTCACCAAGTTTTAGCACTTGCCTCACACTAACATTAATACGAGAAGTTCTCATAAAGTCACCAAATGGATTCCATTTGTCACTACTACAAAGACTTTCTATTTCAGAAAGAATGTCATATTTGCCTGAACAACGTTCTGACTTCAGTGTATAACTTACATGTTGTTCTGTCCGTACAGTATGCACAGAAGTTGATAATTGTGTGTCAGTTGTAGCAGATTCATTTTGACCTGTGCACAAAACTTTGGCATCAAGCACTTTGGAATCATCGTTGCTACGCTTTTTTCTTGGACATGGTAAAATTTTAGTTCTCTGATCAACATCTGATGTTCTGTGTATGTGCTTCTGAATCTCATTCTTACATTGAGCACTTTCTTTATTGATTTCTGGTTCATTAAACATGTCAACGGCTTTCCTTTCTTCATCTGCATCAACATCTGCATCAGCACAAGCTGGGGCGACCATTTTGTAAGCCTCCTTTTCATCTCCTGCTGGTACCTGTGGATCAAGCTGTAAACACTTAGGCAAGTTGTTTCCAGGTAGAATCTTTGGTACTGCGTGGTAAGCTAAGCGTGATGGGCCTCCCATGATGATGATATCTCCACTGTGTAAATACATTGCAGTGGGTGCTGTTTCTTTAGTCTGGCCACCAAGAAGAAATATTGCTGATTGTCCAAAACTGTTGAGGAATAGAAAAATAATAAGATTATTTAGCCAGCCTTAAATTTGTAATCAAGTTACACTTGAAATTCTCTAAGATAAGAAACTAACTTGCAATTGTCTTGAGGAAACCCATATCAAATTCGGTAAGCTGACTGACTGTGATGGTTGAAATGAGGACTGATCAAGGTCAATGGCGTAGCCATACTTTTTGGTCGGGGGGGGGGCAAAGACATTCGTCCCGATTTTTTCCCGAATTTCCCCCGGCGTTTGCACATTTCTTCCCAATTTTGTCCCGGCAACAAATCCATTTTCGTACTCCCAAAATAAATTCAAATCGATTTTAAATATTGACAAGCAAAAAAAAAAAAAAAAAGGTTTTAAGCATTTTTGCATATATCTTTACGCAATTTTCAACTTTTCCCCATGTTTCCTGTCTACCAGCTGCTCTCTCATTTTTCTTGTCCTTCCCGATTTTTTCCGCTTGTGTCCTGATTTCCCGCTCGATTTTTTGTCAGTCAGTCTGCCCCCTCTTGTCCCGTGCTGGCTACGCCAATTATCAAGGATACCACACTATGAGGTGGTTGTAGGATACAAAAAGATGTTTGAATTAAGCTTACTTGGGCGAAAATGGTCAGCAACCATAGATTAACTTGCTATAAATCTATAAGCTATTCCAAGGTGCATAAAACATGTGCATTGTCTGATTTATATGTGAAACGTGGTGTAAAATAACTTATGCTGTACATTTTCTTCTTCTTTTGTTTTATATATTTTAACCATGTTGATATCACAGTGACACTGGAGAAGACTATTAAAATCCAAGAGATGGGAGAAAAGGGCACCTATAATTTGGGATAAATATTACTAGAAAATTGGTGGAAAATCATGGCATAATTTTGCAAACACCTCAAAAACTTGACCCTAATTATGCACTTCCGTTGAGTGGAAAAGAATTCTTTATACTTTCTTCTTCTTTTTTAAATGAAACATGATATATCTACCTTTGAAAACAAGCCCCCCTGAGATTCAAACTTGTTACTACAATCATTGACCCACATGCAAGCTCTACGTAAAAATAATTACCTGTAAGAAATAATGGGCATTTCCAAGTTGAATTCTGAATGATCCGTGTGCCCACCAAGGCTTGAATCCTGGTGATAGTAGTTGACTATAGCCGCCTCAGCTTTATAAGTCTCGTACCCAAACACACAGGCTATGAGCTCTGTCATCCCAGCCAAGTCATTGGGAAACGGTGAACGATGATCAGACCGGTACACTTTTGTATCCCAATCATGGTGATAACCAAATGTAACCCAACGAAGCTGGTCAATTAATCTCTTTCCATCTGTTGATTTACTGAAAAAAAATGATACCCAGTATAAAAGGTTTTGATAAAGTGGAACATAATTGTCACATTATGTTAATAACACACACACACACGTATCCCCAATAAATCTGATAACACAGGTGTAAAATAACATGGAATCCTGTTGAACACATGTAGGTCATGGAAATAATTTTACCTTAAAACTAGATAATTTTTTTCGGATCAATCTTTTAAAAACTTCAGGTTAGAACTATTCTTTGGAAATCTTTTCATCACAATAAAAAAAATAGTCCAAAATCACTTCTGAACTCAATTTATTTGACAATGGGTTATTTCGTCTTCTTGCGTTTTTGGCCTTTGATTGCATCTCTGAACCATTATGTCCTTGCCAAATTACCTGAATTAGACTAAGGGAATCCATATGGCCATGCGTCGGAAGGTGGCACCAATTTGCGTTGCGCAGTGATTTTTGGAGTATTTTACACCTTTACATATTTCGAGAAATTTCAAAAACTTTTTAACTAAATACCCCACCCTATCAAAAGTATACATTTTCTTAAAGGAAATTGAACAAGGAATCCAAATATGACATTGAAAAAAATGTAGGAGGTAGGGTTAAGATGTCAGCTCTGAGAATATTTGGATTTTTTCTTAAAATTTTCATTTTATTCTATCATTGCATATCACCAGACCCTCTACTGCTACCCTCCAATTCTTATCTGATTTGAAATCCTCATATATTTCCCCTCCAGAATATGTATACTCTAGGAAGGTCTTACTTATTACAGTGAAGAAAATTCAAGTCGAATTTGTTGAAAATTTTGGGCATTAAAATAATATTTTAAAGTTAACATTTCCAGATCTGACATATACAAACCCTACCTTCTAGACTTTTTTAAATGCCTTATTTGGATTCCTTGTGCAATTTCCTTTCAGAAAATGTATACTCTTTATGGGGTGGGATGTTTAGTTCAAATTTTATTTTGATTTCAAGCTTGAAAGGCACTAAACACTGTAAAAAGTCACTGCGCAATGCAAATGTATGCAAGTACCAGGTATATTTAATGATAATTTTAATGTAAATATTAACAATTCTACATATATCCAATATTTTCACATAAAATAAGTAGCTAGATGGTTTACCTTTAAAATAAGACCAAAATGATGAGTTTGTGTCACTCCTATGTAAAATTATTAAAGTTTGACTAATGAGAGGTAGTAAGCCCCATAGACTTTGTATGTATAGAAAGTTATAGTCAATTTATGAAGATGCCATCCGGAAAAGTGCAACACCTCCACCTTTTTCCTAGTGTCAGTTCCAGACGCACGACCATATGCTTGTTTGGTCTATTAAAGGGGATTATCCATCAAAATGACACATATTTAAATTAACAATAACTCAGCAAGTTTACAATGAATTATGGCATGTTTGGTACCATTTTGTTGGGAAAAGTCTTACGTTTTTAAAAATAATTGTTTTTTGATGTTTCGGGTACTGTCCATGGGTCACCGGAGGTCAAAGGTCAATGTACTCTAAAATTAGGCTATACAAACATTAAAAATGAATGCACTTCTAAGTATTATATTAACTTGCTATGCTACACACTTACTTAGACACTCAAAGTGTGTGATCCTATGAGAGGGTTTGCAGAAAACATATTCAGTGTTGCCATGGCAACAAGTTGCCAGATCCGCTATTTTTTCGCTGCTGGTGAAAGCTTTGAGCTGCTGTAACATTTGACCTGAATGTAAGTTTCTGCAAAAGCTCTCATTAGATCACAGAACATGTCATAAACAATATTTGTGCCAAGTTTCATCACTCTAGCCCCTGATCAAAACATAAACAATTTTATGTTTGACATTTTCAAGTACGCGAAAAATCACAAATCGAGATAATCGCGTTTAAAGATTAGGGTAATAATACTTATAGTATATATTTGTATTTCAGCTTAAAAAGTTCCATGTTTCATATCCAGACCTTCATGTTTGAGGAGCTCAATTGAGCATGAGCTCCAACAGCTCTCTTTAACAACATTCAGACCTTCATGTTGGAGGAGCTCAATTAAGCATGAGCTCCTACAGCTCTCCTTAACAACATTCCAGGAGAGTGTTTCACTGAGCTCCTCACCACCATGTCAAAAGCACTGTCTTACACAGGAATATTTGAAATTGAGCTCCTAATAACGTTAACACTCCTTACCAAACTCAGGAGATTTGCATAATTAATGACATAATTATAATTACATACATTAGGCACTTCAGTTACCTGTTACATAATGGGTGAGCGGCTGAATCCAAAAAAAAGTATATATTTCTGGGAGCGGATTTGCGTACTAAACATGATGGTGAGGTGCTG